>JAUZSX010289966.1:0-14317 GCA_034780655.1 Idiosepius hallami
GTGCTATAATAAAATATGAACGAGGAGAAACATAACCGGGCCAGGTTGGGTAATTAGATTATTTTTATGTTTATATAAAAAAGAATGAATTGACACAAGCAGCTTCAAATTTTATTTAAAAGCAACCAAGTTAAAAGCACTCATACAATTGTTGCGATTATTTTAAGTTCTTGTTATTTTTACACGAAAATTTCCCAAATCTTTTGATCTTAGACGAAGTTTCGAATTTCTATTTTTTTCAATTTCTTCTTTTATTCGTCTTTCTTTCTTTCTTTCTTTCGTTTTTTTTCTTCAGTCTTTCTTTCTTTCTTTCTTTCTTTCTTTCTATCCTTCAGTCTTTCTTTCTTTCTCTCATTCCTTTCTTTTTTTATCTTATATGTTTTCTTCTTCATTTCCCTTTTAAGTCCGTGTCAAACGAAGTTTCGAATTTCTATTTTTTTGAAATTCTTCTTTTCTTCGTCTTTCTTTCTTTATTTCTTTCTTTCGATTTTTTCGTTCAGTCTTTCTTTCTTTCTCTCATTCCTTTCTTTTTTTATCTTTTCTTCTTCATTTCCCTTTTAAATCCAAGTCAAACGAAAAACGGTAAAAAGAAAGAAAGAAATGAATGAAGTTTAAAAGAAAATGTATAAAAATTTAGAAATATTTATGCATACAGAATTTAATATATATAATTATATAAAAATATATAATTATATAAAAATATTTGAAAAAACAAACAGATAAAATTACCCACCCCAATCACACACACAAGAAAAAAACAACCTCCCCCCCCAAAAAAAAAAATCAGTATTAATAAAAAAAAAATAAAAAAAATAAAAACAGTCCGTCTATTTGGAGAATAGTCTTTACCAAGACACTTTAGCAATTTTTGGTCTAGTGACTTGGTATTTGATATCTTGGAGCATTGGAATCGTAGTACACCAGTTCAAATCCCAGTCAAAACCATCGCATTCACCTTAAAAAATGGCCGTGTGTCAAACTTGGTTGGTGCTGTTCACCAGGTAAATATAATATCCAGATCGACGACCGCACATGCGAGAAACTTACAGTCACCGAAGGCTGCAGACTCGGTGTTTACACTTAACTAAATTAATTATTATGTATATTCATCTATCATTATATTAACCATTCGTTTTTCGAATAACGAGTATTAATTCTTATCGACGTTGGATCTTATTGGGTGGAGTGCTTATTTAAATGATGTTAAAAGCGATATGTAACATAGTATTACGTTATAAAGATAACAAACACATTATTATTTTATAAACCCACACACTATGCGTTTTGCTGCATATAGCAGCTCATCAGTGGGGTCATATATTTAATACTGAAAAGAATGGAATAAAGACATGATATTTACTTGGTCGAGCACAAACCCAACTTAGGTATAGGGCAATTTTTTCGTGCCCAATATTTCCTTGGGCTTTTGTAGTCAGTGTTGTTCTTCACCTAGATGAGTTGCTTTCCCGAGTTAACGAAGCCCGTCAGCAAGATAAAAGTAAAGATAAAACAAAGGTAAATGTAATGGTTTTGACTGGGATTTGAACTCGTGTAACACGATTCCACAGCCCAAGCTTTTACCTTCGCTGACGAATGGATTCAATATATTATAGTTACTTGGTCGAGCACCAGGCCATTTTTACGTGCTCTATATACCTGGGTATTTTGCATTCAGTGTTGCCCATCATTTAGTTAAGTTGCTTTCCCAAATAAGCGAGCCCCATCTGCCCGAGGCAACTAAGGGTGAATGTAATGGCTTTGACTGGGATTTGAACTCGTGTAAAACGATTCAAGCGCCTAAACTTTTACCAATGCTCTATATTCGCTAGATTTAATATATGAATAACCCTCATTCTTAACAGTAGTGGGTTCTATCCCGGATGAGACTGCAAAGAACGAAAAAGCACTCCATTCTTCTCAAAGGTTGTATGGTGGTATATTACCTCGGATCTTAGCGAAGGTACAGCATTGGTAAAAGCTTGGGCTCTGAAATTATGATATTTACTTGGTCAGCACCCCCAAGTTTGGCACAAGGCCATTTTTACGTGCTCTCACCGGGGCTTTATATATTCGGTGTTACCCTTCACCTAGATGAACTGCTCTCCCGAGCCCCATCTGCCCAAGGCTGCTAAAGTGAAAGTAATTTTTTTGACTGGGATTTGAACTCGCGTAACACGATCTCACAGCCCGAGCTTCTACCAATGCTCCACCGTCGCTTCCCAAAGGCTTTTATTATGCAATAAACAAATTGTTTTATGTAAGCCTGCAAAGCATTCTTAAAAAAGAAAAGCCACATGTCTGAAAAATAAGACTTTTTGTGATTTTTATTTGGAAACTTTTGCCAATCAATCAAGCAATCAATTTCATTCCTGAAATATAAGATGTATGGAGCTGACCAGACAAACCAGTCTCTGTCAGCACTGGTGATCTTGTGCCTATTCTGCTCCCTTGAGTGCAACTCCCATATTGCTGGAGGTAACAGGAAGGCTTATAATTTAATTAATCTCTTATGGATGCAGTAAGCTAATAAGCTGAACCAGTCTCTGCCAACACGTGATTTTAAGCCTTGAAATGACACCAAGCCATTAAGGCCATCTCTAGCTTCTGGTTCAAAAAGAAGATGGAGGACATGGCTGATGCAAGCTTTGCAATGTTGTATTGCCAATGAGGATGCAATAAGCTGGCATGTATTGGCCCTGCACAACACATTGGGTATATTTGCAACTAAAATTCTATTTAGATTTAATGTCTCCAATTTATAAAGAAGCATGGCCAGAACTGATGAACTGTACACTTTAACCTTGTGATGGTTTGATGCTGAGAGCCTGCAGGACCAAAGCAACCAATAGAAGATTGGTAATCTCTAAATGAATGCAAAGGGGAGATTGGATTTATAATGTTATAACACAGATGCAAACTCCAAACCATGGACCATGGGGACTTCTGTTTTACAAATGATTTTATTTTTCATAAATGGATCCTTGGAAGAACAATGCTAACGCCTTTTAACCCATAGCAAGAGGAGAGTAGAACCTTTGTTTATTTCTAAGAGTATTAACATTGACCAGAATGAATTAGCAAGCATTTAAACTTGCTCCCCCCAATGAGATTCTGCTTTAAAAACTATCAAAACTACTTGGAACTTTTTGAATGACTCATAGTTTATTAACGATTAAAACAGCGAATGGTAACATTTGGTTAATATTTAAAACATTTATTGAATTATATTGATAGAAATATGAAAATGAAAAAAAGGAGGTAATTTCAATAGTTATGATCTATATCTTTCTTAACATAATGACCCATTTGTATTAATTCATTTTTTTAATCAATTTTTGCTTTATATGTGTTGTGTTATGCTCTGAAAATTAAAAACAAAACATGTAGTCTGCATGGGGAATCAAACTTTCTCTTTCCTTTCTTTCATTATTCTTATTTTATCAGTCTGTTCATCTAATAACTAAGAGCTGTACTTATGAAGGAAAAACTTTTATCACAATCTAAGAAATATCATCAATTTAAAATTATTGAATATGAAATTCATGAGTTTAGAAGTTTGAACTTTTTCATAATTTATTTTTCTTATAAAAATGATCATTGTGTATTTGTTTATTTATTTTTCTTTGTATGTATCATATCATGCACTGACGATGTTTGTTTGATTGTATTTATTTTTCAAAATCTTTATTTTTAAGCTTTTCAAACATTCTTATTTATAATTATTATTTTTTCATTCTTTAATACTATGTTAGTCTATGATTTTACAAACAATTTTATGCTGTCATTTTTTATAGTGCAGGCATGCTAGTAATAATGATAATAATGAAAATGTTGAAATACTTAATAAAACCAGTCAATTTGTCAAAAATACACATTTTTCAACATTTTATCAATATTTATTATTTAAAATTTTTTTTCTCTGTATGTTTTTAATTATATTTTTTAATCCTTTGAAATGAGGATTCATAAATTGTATATCTATATTTTGGGGAATGGTTGTCTTCATATTTATAGTTGTTTTCACCATATTTCTGCCAACTAATCCTTTGGCCTTCATCAGGTATATTAACCATGACCAAGTGGGAATGCTGAGTCTTGAAAATCCATCCGAAGTAATTAGTGCTAAATTTAATGAAGAACAAACTGAAAAAATGGATATTCAGAGAATTTAATAAAAATTTTTAATCTAATTTTTATTTATTTAAGAATTTTGGACATTTTTTACGCTTTGTTTGCTGCGACTTTGTTTTTGATTCCTGACCATTTCACAAAACATTTTCTGTTTTTGTTGTTTGTTAAGAATTGCTTTTTTTTTTTTCATTCCAATCTGCAACAAAATGATTTCGTCTAATTTTGTTTTAGATTCACTCGGCTATTCCCCCTATTCCCCGAGACCAACGACATTATTAATGTCGTTGGTTTTTGATACAATCACAAAACTTTTATTTCTTTTCCTTTCTTTTTTTTCTTTAAAATGTTTTTTTTCTTCTTTTATTTTTTATCAGAGAATCAATGATTCCATAAATAAATATTTTTAGGGGGGGGAGGAGATAAATATTCCCATGTGGAAACCAAATGTTGACTTCTTTCATTTTAAACTCTCTTTTTTTTTCCTCACATAAAATTTTAAAGAGATAAACAAACAACACTTTGATAATTACAGTGGGCCCTGCACTACCCAGCCCTCCTCCCCCCTGACAAGCATTTATTCTCAAACTTTAGAATTTTTTTTAAGTTCAAGAACATCTTAATGACTTACAATGTAATGTGTTTAAGCAGCTTTTCCACACATTAAATAAATCTGATAACAAAAGAAAACACTAATAATATTTGTTTAATAGTAGAAAAATTGTCTCTTTGTTTATTGATATATAACTAAAGCTGTGAATATGCTTTTATTAAGGATTATTCTGGTTACAGACTTGAATATTTTGTGATTTTACCATTTCTTTTAATTCTTTACTAATTAATAGGACCATGACAACATATTTTTATTAAAAATATTCTTGTTAAAGCCCTAATAAATAGAAATATGACAAGCATATTCTTTAATAAAAGAATATTGTCACAGCCGTATGACATTCTTTGTAGGATATTTAATGCTAGATCTTTTGTTTTGGATGAGTTATGAGATGCCAAAATATTTGCAGATAAAGATTTTATATTGGTAACAAACAAAATATTCAATATAGATGCATAAAAAACTAATGATGATATTTTTTATGGTTGATTTAGTTTCAATATTTAATAAAAACTCCAAAGGTTAAATGGAAGTTGAATCAATTCCAAGATGTAAAAAGATAATTATGTCCTCTGTTGGATGACTGAACAAGACGTCAATGGTTTAGTCAATCGTGTTATACAGTGATTGCTGGTTGAAGTATCAGAGGCGACTTTGAAAAGTGGTCGATGGCCTAGTGGTAAGATGATTGGTTTTGATCATTGGTTGGATAATGGGTGTTCATATGCTGACAAGTCCAAACAAGGACAAAATAGCCATCCAGGGTTCTCATTCTTTTCTGAATTCTAATTTAGCCTCTCAATCAACTGATTAAAGTGTATAATTTTTTAATGAGCCTCTTTTAATATTTAAAAAGTTAGTTATTAGTATAGATTTATAGAAGGTTGATCTTGTATTATGTGTCTACCCCTACTTCCATTATTGCATACAGGAAATGATCCCTCACCAATGGCTTATGTCCATAGAAAAATGGTTGTTAATAAAAGGTGGTCACTGACAAAAACAGGAAGATCTACTGGATTTTTATCTTAATTCTAATTTCTTAGAATATTTATTTATATCTAAATAGAAAAAATTCAATTACTAATTTAATTGATGGTAAAGCTCAACAAATACTCAGCAAATACTCAATGGATGGCGGTGATTATATTATTTTCAATCTATTCTAACTTATTCTACGATGTCATTTCCATGGGTCCAGCTAGTAAACATGGTATTATTTCTATTTTATTTTAAGTCTATTATGTCATTTCCATGGTTGTAGCTCTTCACCATTTTGTTAAACATCCTCTTCATTTACACAGGTGCAATTAGTTATGATAATGAAAAGCAAAGACAATTTAGGATATAGAAATATAAATTTTAAAAATCATCTCCAAAAACTTAAATAGAATATTAAAAATAAGTATTCAATTTTGAAAAAAAAAAAACATTGGTTGAACAAGAAATTTTTGTGCTTTTTTTTTAAATCAATTTTATTTATAAAGATGAAAAGAAAAAAGAATTAATGAATAATGTCTGCCATTCATGTCAATATTATTAAGCAAACCTTTTTTAATTTTATCTTTAGGTTTTTTTTTCTATTTTACTAGACATCAAACTAGAACGTTCTGCTCTAATGGATATATATCTCCTCCTTTCATTTTAGCTTACTTAAAAGTGTAGTTTAGTGTTTCCTAGCACAATTCAAAGGAAGAAAAGTAGATAACATTGTATTGAATTCAAATACCGACACAGATAAGTCATCACATACCTATGTTATAACTTTATGTAAGTAGTGAAGTATAAAGGTAAACTCATTTGGCTTAGAAAGCTGCTTTGGATTTTACTTTTTCAAACTTTTCTTTATTCATTATTTTATTTAAAAACTGGAAACATCAATTTTGAATTAGAAAAATATGAACAACAATTTCAAAAATCTTTATTCAAGTTATTTGGACTTCTACACTCGTCTCTCCTAAGACACAGCATAGCAGTTCAACAAGTTTGTTTATACAAGTTTTAAGTAACATTAATCAGGAAGGAATTTTAATCCTGACTGAAAATATAGATACCTTTTATAGATTGACATTAAACATCATAATGTTTATGGCATTCATTAGTCTCAAAAGACTATGGAGTTAAGCTCTAAGTGATGCTCCCCAGAGCATAATGCCTGGGTGTATTAGCATGGAGAGCAAGCTGTTACCCATGCAGCAAACCTTTCCTCTATACATCATTGTAATGATCTATTTAGCAGGACAAGTGCTGATATACATGGTCCCTGCACCAACGCAGGGTTTGCCAGTATGTTGCTGTATGTAGCATCAGACTGCCTTATGGACTCTATTCCTAGATTTGTCCTCAGGATTTACTCCGAAAGCCTTTCATACAATTATGGCTGCCAGTCAGTAGTCGAGGTATGAATTGAAAGATTCTCTTCGCTGAGATATCAACAAATACTCAATAGCTTCACCTCCCCATTTAAATCAGGGTTGATTTTTATCTAGATGAGTTAATCTCCCAGAATTGACAAACTTAACCTGGTTTTTGCAATCAGTGTTATTTTCACATCTTCACACCTAAATTTACTTTGAATTAACAAGTCTCATCTGCTTGAAGCAGCTGAAATGAATTGAACTGGAATTCAAAATCGTATCAAACGATTCCAAGATTCACAGATCCAAGAACAATCCCATATTCAAAATGAAGGTTTCAAAGTTTTTGTGTGCCTGAGGAAGGTTGAAGAAAACACTGGCCAAATAAAATTTTGTGAAAACAACTCTGAAGAGGAAAGTTGAAATCTAAATAAATTGATGATCAAGGATAATAGTCAAGACTCATCTAATAAATTCAGATAATCATTATCCATCATGAAGATAGCAATAAAGATGAGAGTAGAAGTCTGAGTAACTTGAATAAAGATAATAGTCAAGATTTATTTAATAAATTCAAACTTTGTCCTACACTCTGTCTTATACCTATCCTATACCTTGTTCTATACCTAATCCTACACCTAGTCCCACATCCTATGCTTTGCTTTACACCCTATGTATGTTAATACAGACATAAAGAACATTTAATAACAAACTTTTAATGACATAGGTTTGTGTTTTAAGCTGTTTCAAATAATTAACATTTTTAAAGTTTATCTAAAAATAAATAAATGGCTTTCTACTTTTATTTTTTTTCAGTTCAAACATTGGCAAAGATATCTGTCCTTGAAAAATTGTTGGCCAAAATGTCTAGTGAGTGTAATGAATAAATATCCAATCTCATTCCAGTAATTATAATCCAGCTAAAAATGTAAAGCATTGTTAAATAAGTGTCAATTTATAAGTTACAAAAACTAAATGTCCACTAGAATAGAATCCGCAATTTATCATATTTGGTAGTTTAGGTTAAATAATTAGAAATAAGAATAATGTGGAGGTCATAGGTTTAGTCTTACCTACAAGTAAGAATAACTTAGAATGTTTAATCAAGACAGCATTTAAGAATGAAAATTAAACTTATATAGATTTAGAATCACCAAATGACAAAGAACATTCATACAACACTCATTAACAGTAATGCAGTCTAATGAAACTAAACCATTTATAAAAATAAATTTATTAATTTTTATGTGATATACATTTACCAACTTTGTTAACTTTTAATTTACTAAGTAAAAAAGCCAGCATTGAATATCTTATAAGGATTATGAAATAAAAAATCCAACTAAAATATCTTTTGCAATGATGACCATACATCTATTGCAAAAAAAATTATTAGTCCGTGTATTGTGAGATCAGACTTTGATAAAACTGTATTTTATTAAAATGTTCCATAAATAAAAAAAATCTTGGCAAAATCCCTAATCTGGACTTGTCTGGAGTTTGGCAAGGATCTGCAAAACCATGGAAATCTTTAAAACATATCAACATAGACATTTTTTCTTTACTTTTCAGCTTTTTTTTAATACAGGTTTTTTGTGGGAAACTCTCTCTCAATATCAAACAAACCACCTGTATTTATAAAACCTAATTTGGGGCATACTTATCTTACATTTTATATACAATAATAATATTTTGTTGATGCAATTTTAGATAAAATAAGATTAAAATCCCTAAAACTAAATTAGGTAATTTTGAATTAAATCAAACAAGACAAGACTTTTACTAACCAAGGGCTGGATCTTGGACCTCATTAAGAAGGATTTTTCTTTCATCTAAATTTGGATTTAATAGGTGGGTGAAGGGGAGGGGGAAGAGCAGATTTAAAGACTTAGCCAATTACAATACAAACTTAAAATTACAAACAACTAATTTTGAAATTAATCCCTTCCCCATGAGGAGGCCCTGAATTACTCATTTATTATATAATTATCAGATAAATGATTTTGTTCCACATACAAAAAATGCAACTATTGCTTGTTTGTAGACAGTTATACTTTCTCCCATGAAATGTTGCAAAGTCAAGCCAAATGTAGCTACTTTATGAGAAAGTAATAGAATTGTTTAAAAAGTTTTAATTTAATTTGCTTTCCATTTAAGAAATTGCTATATAAAAATGCTTAACCTCTTCCTGATTGAATTTCTAGAGGCCTTTTTAACCTAAAATTTGCTAATTGTATAGAATTATCAACAGATATTAACAACACGTGGAATTGTATGGATTTGTAATGAAAAACTTAAATATTTAGATGGCTGTTTTATGCAGTAGTCCAAAACCCAGTAAAATTATTATATTCCATTTTGGCTCCAACATATGAATAAAACTCTGTAATTCAGAATTTATAGATCAAGGACAGCCCGAATTCAAAATCCACAGGTAAATAGAGAGTACCAAGATAGGGGAAACTCTAAAAGAGAACATTTCCAGTCTCATTGACAATTAGTAGAAGAGTGGGACAACTCACAATACAGCATCTAAATATAACTTTGTGTGAAATTGTGGTTTTATTCCCAACTGAGTAAATAATTAGTTTCCACAATGTATTTTTCTCCATTCATAAACAATTTGGATAAAGGAACAAACAAGCATTTGTTTCAAACTTTTATTACAGAATTTTCTGCTTCTTGAATCAATTCCAACAAGTTGATTATCTTGTTAGATATCTATTTGATATGAAAATGATTGACACAGATCATGGCTGCTAGTCAACACCTCACAGTTTGAAACAGTGGTCGGCTGGTTCTGTATTGACAGAGTTACTGGAAAACAAGATCTAGTTTCTGTGAACAGCAAGAGAAATAGCACCCCTTATCTAAGGTAAATTGGGTTAGCTTTCTCAATGGGACAGGATCCAGCTACCTTGTCTTGTAAACAGTGAAAAGATAACATTGAAGATGAGAGTAGAAGTCCGAATAAGTTGAATACCGATAATAATAAAAACTCATCTAATTCAGATCACCGAAAAAGTTGGTTTATTAATCTTATTGTATTATCAATGTTGATTAAAAAAAGATTAAGAGAACTTGGTTTTTATACCATGAAAAAAATCATTTTAAATGAGATTTTTTGGTTTTGGGTTTAAAATATAATTTGGTTCAGACAAATTAAAATCGTCATTGCTGGTTTTAAACTAGAAATGACAATTTAATTACGTGATCTTTTTTTTTTTAATCAACATTGATAATACAATACAATAAACATAAATGAAAAACATTTGACTTGAAAAAGAAAATTTTAGAAAACCTGCTTTTCTTTTCCTTTTTTACACAGCATTATTAATACCATATAAGAAATGTTCAAATGAATTATTTTTATTAAATTTAATTTATTGTGACTTAATTGACAGCATTTTGGTTGTTATGGGGTTATGGAGTGCAGGATAAATGTCCAGGATTATATGTCATTTGGAGCTTAAATATAAAACATTTATGAATGCTATTTTAGAAGAAACCTAAATTTTATAGACAGGCAATAAACCTGACCCTCCTTGCAAGGTCACTTTTAGATTTAGGAGATCAGATTCCTGCAGTTAAGCCATATTACATTATTATACTTCACTGCATGAGATTTCCAATCTAGAAATGGAAAGAGAAGTCTTTTCCTTCACTAATAATAAACAAAAGCACAGGGACATTTGGAGATTTAAAAATATATATACAACTTTTTTCTTTTTTCAATAAAACAGAGGAAAAAGAAAGTCAAAAACAGATTTATATTTTAATCTCAGACTTTTAAAAACTTAGAATTAAAATAATTGTGTGATTGTTTAATGTTAAAATAAATAAGGATTTCTATTAAAACAGTCAAAAAGATTAATGTAGGATATTTTTTATATTAACATTCTGATAACTATTAGCTGGACTCATATAAAAGACATGACAACTAAAATTAGATAGAGAACATTTTTGTTTTAAATGGCTTTTATACCAAAGTAAAATCAATACAATCATTATACAGTATTGTATTATACAAAAGTCCATAGCTATACATTACAAGAAAAAGACCTGTGTAAATTTCATAGTTATTAAGACTTAAATGACAGCATTTTTGTTGAAATTGTTTTTTTTTCCAAGAAAGTCAAACAAAAAGAAATAGAACCATTATATAGTGATATATAATGCAAAATGTCTATAACTATATGTTATAAGAAAGACCCATTTAAATGACATGGCTTTTGAGATTTGATTTTTTAATGTTTTGTTTTTAAATTAGCTCTATATGCGTTATGCAAATATCCATGGCTCTAAGGAGAGAAAATTCATTTGCTACATAAGGACAAAATTTACAAACATGTCTTAAGAATTTTCTAATGCTGCAGCTTGTTGTAAAGACATTTAATAAAATCTCTGTTCATTCTTCAGCAATATTAAAAACTAACTCGAACAGAATAATCTATATTATAATTTTTCTAATCCCTCGATTAAACAAACCAAAATCCTATCAAAAAAGAGTTAGTATTAATCATTAAATAATGAAAGAAATCCGAATCAGCCACTTCTTATCAGTTCTTATTTTCAAAAAGCAGAATTTTGACAGCTTTACAAGTTCTTACAAAAAGCAATAAATGTTTGGATGCCTTCATCCAATTTCTGAATTTTTCTAATCAAAATATTGAAAATGTTATGGTTGGGCAAAGTAAGAGAAAGACAAGCAGAATTATAACATCTATTGTCAATAAAACCATTAATTAATCTTATGTGTCATTTTTTTCTTCATTATGAATGCATTGCATTTTTATCAGGATAATTTTATGCAATTCCAAGTTGAAGATATCTGGTCTGTTAATAAATAGTTTGTTAACAATACTGATTTATACATGTGCATTTAAATAAAATGATTTGATTTTATATTTGATATCTTAAGTATCATAAACTAGCAATTTTGTCCGGCCCGGCCTTGCTGAGGGCTTGTATTAGTAGTTAATTTCCCAACTGAAAACCAAATCAAATTTGTTCCACTGGTTAAAATACGCTGTATATCAAATTTCAAGTCTATAGGTCAAAAATTAGCAAACTACTTTGAAGATCTGTATTCGTGAAATTTTCGAACAATTTTTTCTGTAAAATCTCATTCAAATTCGACCATATCTTCTGGAAGATGATTTTTAAAAAATTTATTATTGATTTTTGATCAAAGGTTATTCTGAAACAAAACTTATCAAAGAACAGTTTCAGATATGTAAAGTACAATTGTGTGAATTTTCAAGAAAATCAGCCCAAGCGTTTCCATAGGGAATGAACTCACTTAAATACAGACACACACATAAAATTACATTTTTATATAAGTTTAGATAACATAAGACCTTTTAGAATCCTAGTTAATTTAAGAATCTTAAAAATAACCTTATTTGGGTGAAAATAGAGTAAAAATTTGTTCCTTGTTAGTCTCAAGTTGCAGCTAATGAATTCATCTTTTATTTCAGATGTTCATATAAATGAATGTAGGGAGTATAAGTGTTTGATATTTCAGCTCTGTGAAAATCAATTGTTGAGTTCTTTCTTTTTCAATATAAAGTTTAATCTCATGTAATTCAATGTTTAGAAATGATCCAAACTTATCTTAACAATTGATTTTTCATTCTATCTAACCTAGTTTTTTACGAGTTTTTTGGCTTTTTTTTTTCATGTTAAAAAATTAGGTTGGATAGAAAGTCTTGTCTGATTTTTATCTGACATGTTCTAGTCTATTTGTTTTGAAAATTGATTGAACAATCTTGACAGTTATTTTTGCAATAGTTTCATTTATTGTTTCAGATTCCTTCCATAGACGTTTCTTAAATTTGGTTATTTTATTTGATTGTAGCAATTAATGAAAGATTGCATCGTTTGGATCCTATCTTAATCAAAGAGTCATGGTTTATGTTTCTCATTTGGTCAATATTCACTGTCTTTTCCTCTGAATATTATTGCACAAAACCCACTTTTTATTATTTGTAACTATTCTTTTAAGAAAAGGGTCTCAACTGAATGTGCTCCTCAAAGAAAAGCAGTGTACAATAGTAGCTGCTTCTTTGCACCAACTTTAGGCTTTCTGCAACATTCATATTTTTAGGGACAGCACCTAAATATCATGGAGTCATCAGTTACTGATGCTGTGGAATATTCTAAAGTGTAAAATTATGAATGAAAAATAATTGGAAAAGAAATAGGAAAGCAGATAAAACATTTCTTTCAATTTTGTATTGGATAGTTTTAATTAAAATGCTATATTTGTGTGTGTGTGTGTTTGTGTGTGTGTCTAACTATCACTAAATATGGCACCCATGGGTGTTCATATGCAATTTGAACTAACTATCACTAAATATGGCACTCATGGGTGTTCATATGCAATTTGAACTAACTATCACTAAATATGGCACCCATGGGTGTTCATATGCACTATTACCATTTTCATACTTTTATTAATGCTTTTATTTCAGTTTCCTTTATTCGTCATTTAAATTTTTGGCCATTAATAAAAGAAAAATAATTAAATAAATTATTTAAATAAACTCCAAATTTAAAAACCGCATTATTTAGAAGTAGCTTGGAAAACAAAACACATCTATAAAGCATAAACGGTTTACTCCTTTACTTATCCTCTCACTCCCTCATTCTATCAGTCACCCCCTCACTCACTCATTCATTCTCTCACTCAGCCTCTCACTCACTCACTCACTCACTCACTCACTCACTCATTCTCTTATTCAGCTACTGACCCCCCTCCCTCCTCACTCACCCCTCACCCCCTCTCTCATTCATTCTCTTATTCCCCCTTTCCTTCCTTCCTTCATTTATTCTTCTCTCCTTTCCATTTCTATCGTACACCCTCTTCCTTGACTTCTTTCTCTCCGAAGTTTTTTCTTTTCGCTTCCCATGTCTGAATTCTCTGTTCTATAAAGACAAACAAAAGTCAGTCTGTATCATTGCACACGTGTTAATCATTTCATCACTTATTATTCATGAGATTCAATCCTCGAATAAAAGATCAACTCAGGGGATTAAACTCTATTTCTCAGCTTTTCATGAGTTTCAACAAACCATGAATCAGTAAATGCTACCATTTGTCACCAAGTAAAAGAATTTCTGTTTAGAGCACAACTTTTTTATTATATGGAAAAATGCGCGCATGAAAAGTAATATTCTTAAGATTTTATTAAACCAGGAAAAGTAAAGGACAAGA
>JAUZSX010289977.1:0-14316 GCA_034780655.1 Idiosepius hallami
TGTCTCTCTGTCTCTGTCTGTCTGTCTCTCTCTCTATATATATAGAGAGAGAGACAGAGAGAGAGAGAGACAGAGAGGGAGAGATAAAGAGAGAGAGGCAGACAGACACAGAGGGAGAGCGAGAGAGAGAAAGAGAGACAGAGAGAGAGATAGAGAGAGAGAGAGGGGGGAGGGAGAATGAATGAATAATATGAATCTAATGCCCAAGGAAGTGCCATAAAGTTGTGCAGACGCTTTGCTGAACAGCACAAATATGAAGAGATAAACACTCACACCTAAAATAATAAGAATTAAACACGTCGAACATGCCTGTAATTGCTCGGGGGTTGCATTTATTCGCTTAGCGGCTATTTTTCCGGATTGATAACAAAATCTATTTTGTCACTTGGGTCCAAATATCTTATACATCAAATTTCCTGTCTATGGACCAAAAATTGAAAGTAGTTTTGCTGTCTGTAGTCAAATGTTAGACTTTCAGAGTGGGTAAAATTTTGTTAAAATTGAGGGTATTCCGAAGCAACTTATAAGATAGAATTCTGTTCATTTATTAGGAAGTTCATTTGGCCTAATGGGTAGGCAGTCGATTTTCGGAATCGTAGTACGTGAGTTCGAAATCTTGTCACTACAAATTCGTTTATAATTGGACTAATACCCCCCGGAAAAGAATGAATACCACATTCCCTCCAAATATGGGTTAAAAATTAAAAACAAACACAAAAAAACTATGTGTGTATATGTTCTGGAGTAGTTTATACGCCTATACCATTGACATAATGGACGCGTTGGCTGTATGTAAGCCAGACGTTTTCTGCGTTTGAGCAGAGATTAGTTACGTAGTTTAATCGCTTGTACATATTATCCTACTCTCTATCTTCAGATTGTGGCCCATTGACAGGGAGCTATAACAGTATACAATGATTGTTCTTGCTACTAAATGACCTAAACAGGTTAATTTGCCTTTGTTTCACCGTGGACATCATCTGCGACATCCGCCATTGAAGTCTTGCACTATTTAACCCATACCTGGAGGGAAGATAGGGTTTCATACCTTTCCCAATGGTTTTAGTCGACATATTAACGTAGACGGAACAACTTGGATTCGAACCCGTGCAGTACGGTTTTAAAGTCCAATTGTCTATCCACTGGTTTACATCGACTACCTTAACGGCACTGATATGCCGTAAAACAAATTGACCCATCCGTTTTGGAGTCCATAGGAAAAGAACATCGTCATCAGCGGTCGTAATAGAGTATGGCTGTCCTCCGTCCAGGTCCTGGTGGGTCCTCAGATGGGCGTAGAGGCTGATCCTAGACCCCACCGTTCTTCCACAGTGCGGGCAGGTGAAGATACTGACGCTGGCAGGTAGGGGCTGCATTCACCCAGCAGACGCCCTCTCCTTTCTCATCCTGCGGCTGTCCTTCGCAGCATGGTGAAGGTCGTCGCTGTAGCGTGCAGCACCCTCGCTAACAGCTCCTCGCCACTTCACCCTTTCCTTCGCTACTTCTTCCCAAGTTTCAAGGTCCATGTGGAACCTTTTTATGTTTCTTTTAATGTTGTCCTTATACCTCATCTTCTGGCCTCCCGGGGCACGTTTTCCTTCAACAAGTTGAGAATACAGAACCTGTTTTGGGAGGCGAAGATGAGGCATTCGGACAACATGACCAATCCATCTGAGCTGGTGTTGAGCGATGGTGGCAGTAATTGTAGGGATGTCAGCCTCCTTCAGGACGCTGGTATTAGTTCGTCGATCCTTCCAGCTGATTCTGAGAATTTTCCGGAGGCATCTTTGATGGTACTTCTCCATATCTTTTAAGTGCCTGCTGTATGTGGTCCAGACCTCTGACCCATATAGGAGAGTGGTTTAAATCAGTATTGATCTACTTATGGCCCCATTTTGTTACCCTACAGAAATAGCTTGCTATCTGCTAACAATCAGAAAGATTGAGTAAAAAGGAAACTAACAATTGGCTGAACAGGCTGTCACGTTACATTTGTGGCTAGATTCGCTTTTTGAAGAGGCATGTCAATTCCAGAGCGAAATGTGTCTACGCCTTTTCAAAATTGAGTTTCATTGGATCGGATGATGGCATCTGCAGCTTATACAGCCAAACCATTTGGGTTTAGTGGGAGAAAATGATCCGTGGTCCAAACATTTTTGAGAAAACCCGTCTTATATTTTTCTTGTTTTTATTATTTTGTATTCATTTTTCTGTCCATCCAATTTGTGAAAATTTTACTTCACATGATTTTTCTGCGTATTAGAGAGTTTTGCTTATCCCCCACAAAAAAATTTATTTAAAATAACAAAGGATTTTCATGGTATTAATATTTTTTCTTCCTTGGAAAGGTAAAACTATCAAAAAGGTTTAATGAGTGCGTTTACAGTGTTGATATACTACATACATACATACATACACACGTGTTAGTGTATGTGTATAATAATACATTGCTATTCAATAGAATGCCTCAGTCCGGTCAGCCAAATGTGGTAATTAGACATAATATGAAGGGCAACCAGACCACCGTTTATAGACATATATTCCTGTTTAGTGGGATATAGTTTCAGAAAATTACAACATCTTTCAGCAAAAGTGTATGAACAATAATTAGATCTCTTTATGCCACGGATCTAAAATCTTTCCACATATATTGAACGTATATTTGCATTAACATTGTAGTCTTAAAATAGTTTGGTATATTTCCGTTTTAACTACACATTTTCAACTATTTTACCTTTAGACATTGTAAGAAGATTTCTTATTAAAGAATCTATTCTTGTTTAACTTTCTTTTCGCTTTTTGCATCTAACAATGAAAGCGTTTTTATTTGCCCACATTACCATTTGTTTTGACTTCTTAGATTATGTTCTATATTTTATTTCTGATCAAATGTTTATTCTTTTTCCCCTCCATATTTCTATTTATTTTATTAATTTAATACAAAGAAAAAAATATTAAATATAGTCATTCTTTGAAGATTCAGCAAAAATGCATTTAGAACACAACATTTGTGTATGGTAAAATCGATAGTTATTAAACATACCTTGAAGAAGGATTCTATTTATAAATGAATATTTTAAGCATATAGCTCAAGCATACAAAGTATAAGTCTAAAAATATCGCTAATATGTTTGTTTCATTGTACTGTTTCAGTAATTAGATGAAGAGAAATTAACACTAATTTTCTCGTTATATCGTCATAGATATTTATGCTTCTATCAATTAATTCATATATATATATATATATATATATATATATATATGTATATATATATATGCACTGTTAGATTTACTTTAAATCTTACTTTTTTTCCAAGTTTAGATAGCGTGCTTAATCAACCTTTTGAACCCTAACAGGCTGATATATCGGCCCTGGCAACCTAAGGTCTATATGATCTTCTAATAGAACAGCTCTGATATTCTAAGATCTGATCAGTTGGAAATTTTGCTAAGATAGGAACAAGAAAGTTAAAACCCCACAGACGGGCTGTTTCTAATCAGATTCCTAGTTATTAAGGCTTTGACATGAACGTATTTGATGAAAGTATTCTATCACAGCTTGACTAATAATTAAAGAATTAAAAGAAATGGTAAAATCGTAAAATAGCTAAGTCTTTGACAAGAATAATCTTAAATAAAAGAATATTATCATAGTTCCAGTTATTATACACATACACTAACACACACAAACAAACACACATATTTTATATATCTATATGTATAACACACACACATACGCATATGTATATATATAATAGAAACCCTGTTCTCACGGTATTAAGTAAAATAATCGTTTTCAATAACAACAATAATGAATACATTGTGAATAATATACATTTTTTTCTTGTGTGAAATCCATAACAAAATGATCAATACTCGGTGTATTCTCTTGACGATTTCTAATAAGATAAAACAGATTTATATAAAATTTCGAATACATTTTTTAATATTATTATTAAAATGGAGATAATTGTATAAATATATATGTACATACACACACACATATATATATATATATATTTGTACATATATATATATACATATACATACATATATTTGTATACATAAACATACATATATATATACATACATATATATATATATACATATATATATATACATACATATATATATGCAAGGAAAGAAACTGACACCACACCTAGACCGCATTCAAGAACTGAATTGTTTCTTTAGTTTTTTATTTTTTACTTTTTGAAAATAATCTTTAGTCCAAGTGCCAAAATATCGAACCCAAGGTAAATTCTTCTTCTCAAGAACTTCCACCACGTACCACCCTTACTGTCTACTCTCCTCTTCGAATTCCACCCGGCCATCAGTGAACACTGTCGCCGTATCTGTGCGAACAACTTTCTGGAGCCACACAAGGAAGTGCACACCGTGACAACCACCTCGAAAAAAAAAGACATCAAAGAGACCGAACCGTGCATGTTGGAATTAAGCGAAAAATGTCACGACATTTTAGGGAAGACGGCGAGGTAGAATGAATCGCTGAAAAGCCGGGGCTTCCGAGAGTTTGTTCGCTTGTTTCGAGAAATGCTTTCGATAGGACGCCATTTTGTCAGTCCAGCGCCATCTTGTCTCTGGTTTGTTCCCGTGGGGAGTCTTGTGAAGTCTTTGTACGAATTCAAAGGCCGATTGAATGGATACAAATTACTTATTTAGGACGCATTCAGGATTCCAGATCAAACGTTTGCCGTTTGATTAGGCACAAAGGCTTTACTTATGTTGCGATATATTTATAAATAGCAATACGCAGACACACACACACACACACACACACATACATACACAAACACACACAAACAAACAAATATATATTTACACACGTATATATATATATATTTATACACACATGAATATATATATATTTATACACACGTGTATATATATATACACACGTGTATATATATATATATATACACGTGTGTGTATATATATATACACGTGTGTGTATATAAATATGCATGTCTATACACGTGTGTATATATATATGTGTATATATATATATACACGTGTGTATATATATATATGTGTATATATATATACACGTGTGTGTATATATATATGTGTATATATGTGTATATATATACACGTGTGTGCGTACACATACACACTAAGTTCTACACAAGGTTCCGGAAAATACACACATACATGCACATGCCAATAACAAGCAATGAACATTGCCAGCTATATAAATAGACATATATATAAATGGATAGACATGAGTAGTTTTTACGGAGCATGTTAGCTTCTTATATATATATATATATATATATATATATATTCTGGGGCGAATCCCAGTCGTTCCATTAGCGTTTATAATTGGACTAATACCCTTGGAAAAAGTATGAATCCCCACATCCCCAAGATATTGGTTAAATAGCGAACATTATGCTGTTAAACAACTTCTTGGCCCTAAATGATTAAAAAAGGTTGATATGCCATAAAACAGAAAACAATCAAAGAAAAATCCATTTCAAAAATTGAATGTAAAAATATAAATTACACTGGTCAACAACAAATTTGTTGTCTGTACTTTTTTGGATCATTTAGGACAAATCTTTTGTGATGAATCCAAAAATCACATTTCCTGATTCAGTAATGCAAAAATACCCTAAATCATTTATAGAAATCTAGACAACATTCAAGAAATAAAAAATTGTTGCCCAGTCTGATGGAGAGAAAAGAATGCCATTTCCTGATTCAGTAATGCAAAAATACCCTAAATCATTTGTAGAAATCTAGACAACATTCAAGAAATGAAAAATTGTCGCCCAGTGTTATCATATTTTAATAATATTTACAGGGAGTATTTACAAAGGAATGCAAGAAGAAATTAGATTAAATTTGTTGGACTTTTTTTTAAAAGTGAATCTTGATTATTATCTTTATAGCATCATAAATAGATATAAAAAGAAAATAGAAAGAAAATAAAAGAATCTGTTATTGAATAGAATATATATTGACAATAATTTGCTGCCAAACATGGCGGAATTTGAAATAGAATAAATTAACGCATAGAAGGAACAAATTATTTTACGAGTTGGGATTTTCTTATTGAAGAAGAAAATAGCTTTTGTTTTATCTTTTCTGAAGACTTTTTCTTCTAATGAGTTTTTTTTATAAACATATATATTGGATGTTAGCCTTTAGGGACCACAGGGATCGGCTGATGAATTTTAGGCGTGTCACTGAAGATATCAAACGTAGCCACTGGCTGTCAGCCAGTATGCCAAGGGATGCATACTGGCAGGTGTGGGGAGAAATGAAAAATAGATGGGTGAGGCGAAGAGCTAATTAATAATTAGTGTGAAAACATAGAAGAAATTATCTTTCTCTTCACCTTACTCTCTCTTTCTTTCTCTCTCTCTCTCTCTTCTCTCTTTGGTCACCTTACCAGGGTTAGGGGTAATAAATTTCGAAATTTGATGAACAAGGCCGATGTTCACGTGACCCGTTTGGTTTTTCGTCTTTCTAGTTAGGTGGAGGGGGATATAAATGGGGATTGCAAAATTATTTTTGGAAGAAGAAAATGTAAACAGAAAAAAAGGAACAGGAGGAGAACAGAAAAGAGGATTAGGAAGAACAATAAATAAAGGAAACAAAAAGCATGAAACAAAAAGCATGAAACAAAAAGCATGAAACAAAAACAAAAAAAACATGAAAAGAAAAACATTAAGCAAAAAGCATGATACAAAAAACATGATACAAAAGGCATGAAGCAAAAGATATAAAACAAAAAACCTGAAAGAAAAACATGAAAAACAAAACAAAAAAAAACATGAAAAGAAAACATTAAACAAAAAGCATGATACAAAAACATGATACAAAAGGCATGAAGCAAAAAATATAAAACAAAAAACATGAAACAAAAACATGAAACACAAAACAAAAAAACATGAATCGATAAAGCATGGTACAAAAGGCGTGAAACATAAGGCATGAAACTAAAAACATGATAGAAAAAGCATGAAACAAAAAACATTAAACAAAAATCATTCAATAAGTGAAGAAAAAAGATGGAAAGAGATAAATCCGAAAATTGCTGAAAGAAAGGAAGAGGAAAAAGTAAGAAAATTGCAATTAAAGAATGAATAAAAATAAATGCAAAAAGCAAGTAACAAGCAAGATTGAAAATGGAAAGAAAAGAAGAAAGGATAGAAAGAATAAATATGGATGAAAAACAGAAAGACAAAAAGAAAAGAAAGGAAAAACTAAGGAAATATAGAAAAAATAACGAAAGAAAGGATAGAAAGAAAGAATAAATGAATGAAAAACAGAAAGAAGAAAGGATAGAAAGAAAGAATAAATGAATGAAAGACAGAAAGAAAAGAAAGAAGAAACTAAGGAAATATAAAAAAAATAACGAAAGAAAGGATAGAAAGAAAGAATAAATTAATGAAAAACAGAAAGAAGAAAGGATAGAAAGAAAGAATAAATGAATGAAAAACAGAAAGAAAAGAAAGGAAAAACTAAGGAAATATAGAAAAAAAATAACGAAAGAAAGGAAGAAAGAATTTAATAAACAAGTGAGAAAAAGAAACCCAACAAACTTATTAAAAAGAAGAAACAAAAAAGAACGAAAGAAAGGAAGAAAACGAAGAAAGACAGAAAGAAAAAGAGAAAAAAAAAAAACAAGCGAAAATACAAAAAAGAGCGAAAGAAAAAAAAATTTAAAAGTGTTTGTATTTAACGGCATGTCAACCTTTTTTAGGCTATTTCAATGCCGGGAACAATTACTTATGTTAAACATAATTTTTATACGCTCAGAGTTTTTTTAATAGCACAAGTTGCCCTATTTAATCCATAGCTGGAGGGAAAATGGGGATTCATACCTTTTCAAAGGATATTAGCCGACATGTCAATGTAGACGGAACAACTAGGATTCGAACATGCATACTACGTTTGCGAAGTTCAATTGCCTATCCACTGGGCCAAGTCGATCGCCCTAAAAAAAATAAGAAATAGGGAAAGCAAGCAAGAAAGAAAGTGCGTATTTCTTTGTTTGTCAAAGTTTTACGGCAAATCAACCTCTTTAGATCAAAAGAGTTTCACATCCTCAATATCAAAAACAGAGATGAAATCCGTATCATAACTCTGCTGAGATCAACTAAATCGCCTTCGTAAATGTTTAACAGGTGCCATTGTTTTTTCTTTGTTCTTTTTTTCTTTTTTCTTTTCTAGTGCTTTTTTTTTCTTTTTTTTCTTTATACCGAATATAAAAAAGCCCTGGGAAAAGCACGTAAAAATGGCCTTGTGCCAAATTTGGGGGTGCTCACCAAGTAAATATAATATTGATGAAGTGAAACTCTAAGAAAGCAACCTTTTTAATAATGCGACAAAGATTCCTCAGCTGATGTGGAATTAAAATAGGGGAAGTACTTTTGGAACGATCCTACTTTACCTTGTGTCTGACTCGTGACCTCACAAATCCTAGTAAAGCAGTAGTTCCTAGCCTTTTTTACATTGCGACACACTGGCAGTTGTCGACTCCCGTTGACCCTGTGTCTACACTTAACTAATATACACGCTCTATCACTGATATTGAGCACTCTATAATTTTAAGCAACATTATTACTTAGAATAATAATAATAATATATATATATATTCATTCATCAACCATTACACCCAGTGGTGCTTTGGGTAGCAAATTTGTATTTGCTGTCTCCGTAGCATACTTGTTTTACGAAAAAGAGTCGCTAGCTCTATCCTCAAGCCCCGAATTGGAAGAACTTTTATGGGATTTTGAAATCATCAAACATTAGTAAACAAATAAATTGGTTTCAGATATTTCTCATAAAGTATCCGACGAGGATAAATATGAATCGATAAAGAAAGGAAATAATTATATTTTCTATTTCTCTTATAACGATTCATTTATTAGAAACATGTAATTTTAAATTTTCGCAGCACACCTATCAGAAAAAATAAACATTTTCTACTCATAAAGCTTTTTTGCAATAAAATGATAATTTCATCATGTTTTTATTTGTCCTACTAAAAGCTTAATTTTCAATGTCTATGATTTACAGCACCTAAATATCAAATAAGAATTATCTACAAAGAATCTGTTGATATTGTAAAATGATAATTTAATCATGTTTTTATTTGTCCTACTAAAAGCTTAATTTTCAATGACTATGATTTACAGCACCTAAATATCAAATAAGAATTATCTACAAAGAATCTGTTAATATTGTAAAATGATAATTTAATCATGTTTTTATTTGTCCTACTAAAACCTTAATTTACAATGTCTATGAATTACGACGCTTAAATAATAAATAAGAATTGTCTACAAAGAATCTGTTAATATCATAAACAAGATATATGGATGATATATAGCATAACAACGCTTACCAATTAGTATGCAAGAAATTCAGTAATTTTGAATTGCACGCTGTCATCATGATTAAGAAATTAAATGTCTTCAACCTGATATCTCTTTGCGGCACACCAGTAATCATTCTGCGCCACACTAATGTCATCATGGGTAAAAAAATTAAATGCCTTGATTAAAAAATTGAAATTAAATGTCTTCAACCTATCATCTCCTCGCTGCACACCAGCAATCATTCCACAGCGCATTATTGTGCCATGGCACTGTGGTTGGGAACCACTGAGTTATATAGATGACTATGAATGTGAGTCTTTATAAATATAGTATAGACTGCTTATTGTTTCAACCTCCAGCCCTCCCCTCATCCCAACCCCGACCCAAACACACAACATTCACATTTCAAGAGAACTTGAGAATCAGAGATCGTCAGGAAAAAACAATTTAAGAGAAGAAATAGAATGAAATATGATTCGTTATTTCCGCAGCAGGTGAAATGCCTTGAATTCTACAAAGGAAATAAAGTAAATCAATAAGTAGATCAATCAATAAAAGGTGAATTCTACCAAAGCAAAACATTGCTTACCTAGCCACAAAAACCAGATCAATGGTGAATATATCAAAAAGAAAATCTACATTTTACCCCACTTCTCTTCTTTTTCCCCATTGAAGTAAATCTGTTTAAAAGAACGCTTGATTAAAGTGAAAGAAAAATAAAGAGTCATTGTAGACAGTAAATTATATCATGCCTTGTTTTTTGAGAAGAAAATAAAATTAATATTAAGAACCAATTCTAATGACTTATCAGTTTAAGTCATTAGTTTTTACAGCAGAGATAACCAATTATTTTAGTTTGTTTTTTTAAGTTTGATTTATAGAATACCAACCTTTTTGGTCACTTAATGCCAAGACTAGTCATTTTTGATAGATATTCTTTTGTGATTATTGTTTTTATTAATAACTATTTAATAGCAGGAGTAAAAGGGTTCATACATTTTGCAAGACTACCTCTCTCTTTTTTTATTTTCCTTCATCTTTTTCTTCCAGGAGATGGAAAATCTGACCAGATGTCAAACATTTACCCTGATTTTAGTGAGTCCAACCAAGAGATCTTTTCAGAATTCTAGCCGTCCCTTACAGTGCAATTGTTTGTATCTCACTTGCACTGGGTTCACCAGTAAACTTGCTAAGTATTTTTTAAAGTTCTTTTTTTATAAGTACTGTTGCTCCTAGGATGACTGGTATGATAGCAACTTCTTTTAGCTTCCAATTTCTTTTTATATCATACATAAGTCCTTGAAGCTTTGTTACCTTTTCCCCTCTCAGCTCTGTTAAGCCCTGCATCATTGGGTAAACTGTCTTCTATTATCGTAGCTCTATTTGTCAGGTTTAATGGCTACTTTGTCAAGATATGTGCTTGCAGGGGTTATGTAATCATAGTAAATGATGCGTGTGTTATTCCATACAGTTTGCTCGGGTACATGCCCCTATGTCCATGTGACAGAGCAACCAGAATTTGAATTATCATATTATGATTCTAAACTCCAAGTGCCAACCAACTGTCATTGGTGGACAATAAGTTTCAATTTAAAAAAAACATGGTTAGCAAAGAGACAAATCTTCTAAAAGTGACTATTTTAAACATCATTATTTAACATTATTTAATTTTTGGTTGGTTGTTTGTTTGTGCATGAAAATAGCTGAACCTAGTTGATTATTTAATGCAAAAATAATCAATTTTAATCAAAGACTTTCTTGTCAACATATTTTTTGAACAATCCTAGTTGCATGGCTTTTGGAAATACAGAGATTAATGCCTTTTTTAAGGTATTAGCCCAAATATGAATTTTACACAAAACATGAATTGTATAGTTATCAAAAAACAAAAAGAATAAAAGCATTATTATTTCTATGTGAAAAATATTAAAAGATAGAGGAAGGTTGTAAAAATCTTGTTTTTGTAAAGGGCTTGCTTGGCTAATTTCCATAAATTAAACTCTTACATCAAAATCAACTCAAAATAATCAAAGGTTTCTCTAAGTAATTGCTTTTGTTACAACTGAAGGAAACAATTAACTATTGCATTGTTTGCTAGAAGAACAATGTCACCCAACAACTTATAAAACATTAAATCCAAATAAAGATAAAATGAACAGCATTAAAAAAGAACAACAAAATGTACACACATAAAATGCTCAGGAGGAGTACATCAAGGCCTTTGGAACTGAATAAAGATACAAAAAAAGACAATACTAAGAGATTGATCTCTGGGGAGACACAGAAAAGGGAAAAATAAGGAGGAAAAGTATTTGATTCTTTAGAACATTTCATAACCTGTAGCTTTTAAATATCACAAATTGGTAGATTATGTTTACAGCAGCAATGAGAGACAATCAGTGTTTCTTGATGATGTCACTACCAATATTAGTTATGTGTAAAGATAACAGCATGAAAAATTAGCAATGATTGATATTGGTATCCCAATGGTCAACATTAATGTTATTATTTATACATCATCCCAGCTAACACTAAAGAAAATTTTATCTTGTGCCATAATTTCGCTAATACTGCTTTAAATAATTTTATTTTCTAACTGGAGTAGCCGAATAGTATTGTGAACACTTTTTCACAAGTTTCATGGATTTTTATTTGCTCATTCCTTGAATGTTTAAAAAAAATGTAAACTCATTAATAATTTGACACGCAGTGTAGAAAAAAGCTGAAAAAAATTGACAACTACCATGTTTTCCATCAAATTTTATTACATACATGCCTAATTATCAAATTATTTGGAATAACTAGAAATGACTATTAGTAACTGATTTACTAGAAGTTGCTTTGATTAAATCAAAATATTTTGGGGAAAAGTGATGCTTCACAGAGGTTCTATTTTTTGTAATAATATCCAAAGCAGTTCTTTTTATTCTGGAATATATTCCACTGTTTGATCTGGAATATATTCCACTGTTTGATCTGGAATATATTCCACTGTTTGATCTGGAATATATTCCACTGTTTTATCTGTAATATATTCCACTGTTTTATCTGGAATATATTCCACTGTTTGATCTGGAATATATTCCACTGTTTGATCTGGAATATATCCCACTGTTTGATCTGGAATATATTCCACTGTTTGATCTGGAATATGTTCCACTGTTAGATCTGGAATATATTCCACTGTTAGATCTGGAATATATTCCACTGTGTGATCTGGAATATATTCCACTGTTTGATCTAGAATATATTCCACTGTTTGATCTAGAATATATCCCACTGTTTGATCTAGAATATATTCCACTGTTTGATCTAGAATATATTCCACTGTTTGATCTGGAATATATCCCACTGTTTGATCTGGAATAAATTCCACTGATTTTTCTATAGAATAACAACCTCATTCTAATTGTTTGCTTATGTGTTCAGAAGTTGGTTGCGGATGTATTTTTAAAATTTTCAAGTACCATAGGTTTTCCACGGTTTTGTTAGTTATCTTTATTATTATCATAATAATAATAATAATGCCTCCACATTTAAACAAAAGAATAAAACAATGACAATAGATTATTAGCAAAAAGCCCATCCTAAAAATGGATGTCCTTTTAAACTTTTCTCTTTGTTCATTTATTCATTTGTGAAAGAAAAACCAAAGAATAATCAGTTCTATTAGCATTTGCTGACATTTTTTCATTGCATTTCGGTCATGTTATTGATTTACCAAGGAATAAATAAAGAGATGGTGCAGACAAGAAACATTTTTTTTTTCCTTTCGGTTATCAATATTAAAGATATTATTATTATAACTTATAATTATTATTTTCATCATTACCATTATTATTAATGGAGACTGTCTTGGATTTAATTTCTAAAACACATTTCATAAAAACAAATATTTTGCCAAGATATATTAATCCTTTAGGCAGACACAGATTGAATTTCATAATTAAATATTTAATATTCCACGACTTTACACAGGCAGAAGTTACAATTCAAATCAATAAATACCAAGGTCATTAATAAAAGTCTATTCAGGGCCATGATTAGTGGCCCCGCAGACCCCACAGGGGGGCGCAAGCTCCATTAGGGCCGCAAGCTTCACAGATCTTGTAAGGCAGAAATATTGCCAAAATTATTAATTATTTGAATTAACCAACCCTAACTATTTGTATATAGTCCTTGATCAAATTCTCCAGTATGTTGAGGGAGTACAAGTTGCCTTTTTTAGCATAAAGGGGCCACAAAGAGGGCATTCTGCATCGGGGCCGCTATGTGGCTAAGCACGGCACTGAGTCTATTGAATCAGGTTTTTAAGTAGTTATATTTGGACTGATTAGAAAAATGACAATAATATTTCTTTTCTATTTTATCATTGTCAATTGATAAATGTAATGCATGGAGGTCAGGTTTCAATTCTCACTGAGTCTGAGTTTGTGGGCATAAACTGTCATAATAACATAATGAGTTTATATGCAGTTTGCAATTTAGTTCAATGTAGGTTTTAAAGTGGCATTGTTTACTTCCTATGTAAGGGATCTGAAGTCACTCATCATCATATTGTATCACACATTGATGTGCATAGTGTAACAATTGGTTTCCTTGAAAGGAGTAGCAGGGGCACCACAGATAGGTTTGTTACTTGCCTTAGTATAGTACCTGGTATTCTCAGATATTCACCCATGTAACTAGTGACCAAGCTCGACGTTGCTTAACTTTGGTGATCTAACAGTAACCGGTGTCTCCAACGCAACTTGACTGTAGTAAAGTCACTAAGCTGGCTATAAAAAACATAACTCTCCACTTTAAACCATGTGAGGTTGGTCAAGTCATCCCAGCAAAATTTTCAAAATCTTAAACAACAAAAACCTTGGCAAAGAAAAAAAGGTAATAGTGCATATGAGCACCCATGGGTGCCATATTTAGTGATAATAGTTCAAACTGCATATGAACACCCATGGGT
>JAUZSX010289987.1:0-29086 GCA_034780655.1 Idiosepius hallami
AAAAAGCCCGGGTAAGAGCACGTAAAAATGGCCTTGTGCCAAACATGGGTTGGTGCTCACCAAGTAAATATAATATCTCTTAAGTTTGACCTCTTGGTATCTAAATTTAAGGCAGAAAATGATGTGTCCTAAGGGATGCGGCGGTTACCGCCCATCGTTTCTTCTCTAGATGCAGCCGCACGATTTGATGGCCACTAGAATATTTTCGAAACATAAAATTATTAAAAGTCATTTTCATTAACAATATTATTAAAAATATTTGCTCCTTCTTGAATAAGTGCTAAAGCCTTAAATTTTGTTTATTGGATATATGAGATATATCAACTAAAGATTTAATGGATTAACTTTCTGTTCATTTACAGCAAGCTAAAGGTGTGTAATATTTGTATATTTAATAGTTTGGTTGAATTGATAAAGAAGGGAATACAAATATTAACATTTGAAAGAATTACTTTATTTTAATAATTTTTACATACTGTGAGTACCTTGAGTTTAGTGGCTGTGTCTACTAGTAGCAGACACAAGTGTTCTTCGCTTTTAGGCCAGAGAGGTACTAAATTCCCTTAGTCATCCTTCACTAAGAGTGAGAGAGAGTGTATAGGGAAAAGAGAGAAGTAGTAGCAGACTGAGAGAGAAAGATAAAGTGAGTAGTTCTAGGGCAAGGCAGGTATCAAAGTTCTTGGAATGTCTATAAAGATGAAAAAGAGTGAAGCAAACATGTCTTTTTGAATGGTAGTATTTGACCTGAGGTCATTCTAGTTCACAAATGTCTGCCAAAAGACCAACAACCATTGCAGAACTAAAAACAGCAGATCGGTAATTCTTTTTCAGAGATAATACCAAAAATAGATTAGAAATTTATTCTGGTTTATTACAAATACATTTAAAGGTTGATTCAAAATGATGGCCGGAATGTCAAAACGGGATAGTGGATAGGCAGTTGGACTTTGGAATTGTAATAGGCGAGTTCAAATCCCAATCTCTCCGTGAACATTCACATTTGGACTAATACCCTTGGAAAAAGTATGAGTTCCCAATTTTCTTCCAGCTATGGTTTAAATAGCGTACATTTTGTTATTCAGTAAATTATGTCATCCCCATATCGTATCACACAGTGATGTGCATAGTGTAACAATTGTTTTCCTTGAAAGGAGTAGCTGGGGCACAAAGTGTATGTTTGTTACTTGCTCAAGTACAGTACCTGGTATTCTTTAAATAGTCACCCATCCAACTCGATATTGCTTAACTTCGGTGATCTAAAGAGAACCGGTGTCTTCAACGCGACTTGACCATACAGTAAATTATGTGTGGACAAAAGACCGTTTTCTAAAAGACTGTTTGTTCTCGGCATTAAATAACCTATAAAAGGTTGATATGCTGTAGAAAACAAACAAACAAAATGATTAATTCTAAACATCAGATGTCCAGAGAGATTATCTCTAAAGAACAGCTGTGGAACTGACCCAACAAAGCTCCGATGGAGACAGAGATCAAATGAAAATGAAACTGGATTGGCCACACTTTGCGGAAGCCTGCATCCAAGCAAGCCCTTAAATGGAACCCACAAGTCAAGCGTAAAGTGGAAAAAAGAATCACTAAGGCTGGAATGACATGGAACAAATTAAAGGGGTGTAACAATATGTAGGTATCGGTTGGAATGGGTTGGAATTGAACCAGTGTCGACTGGGTTGCACTGACCAAGGAAAAGAATAGGTTGAGTAGCAAATGACGTAATAATTACGTCAAGCCAAAATTCCACAGGTTCCAGAGAAAGTCCCATGGTTGAAGGATGGGATATCTAGAGAGAAGAGGAGAGTCAAGCATATAATGTCTTGTATGGGTAGTATTAATTTTGATCTGATTCCAAGGTAAAGGTCACTCCAACAAGAATAATCCTTTGTTTGAATCTATAATAAAAACAATTCTTAAGGATTCACGGGACATTTTTTTTTTTTTTTTTAATAACTCTTATAACTTCTTGTGTTTCTAAGATTTTTTTAAAATATAAAAACACTTTTGGATCTTTTTGAAAACACAGTTTGTGAATGAAAATTAAATAATTGTTTGTTTGTTTTTTTCCCACAGCTTTCTGTAGGAAAATGCCTACTTATGGATGAAAATTTACAATTAAAAAAAAGAATTCACTAAAAAACAAAATTTGGGGCTGGGTTTGGTCTTCAAATGACATCTTTTTTCTTTTCACATTTTTTTTTTTTTTTTGAGGAAAGTCAATATTTTTAATCTTTTAACTCCCCCCCCCGTAGATAAAAGAAAAAATATTGACTTTCCCCGTATTGAAGCATAAAACTTTGATCATCAGGTAAGTCAACAGTTTTACACACACACACATACACAACACAACAACACCAGTCACCACACCAACCATACAACAACCACACACCACACCACCACACAATGACGGACAGGAAAGCATAATACCTTCTTCAGGTGTAAAAAAAAACACTCATCCATTGGGTTCTTGAACTTAAAAAATTATGGTCAGGTGGGCGCGCGCGTTAGGCCTTTAGTCAATGTGTTAATTCTAATAGTTTATTTGAATCTAAGTATTTATGGTTCTGAGTTTGTCGTCAGATGGGATGGTAATATGTGGATGTGCGTTTTGTGCGTGTGAGTGCGAGTGGATTGATTGTTGTGGATGGTGATGGTTAAATTTATTCATTTTCTTTGAAATGTCATAAAAATTACCAATATTTTTTTAACTCATCGAAAAAATTATATTTAAAAACATGATTTAATCAACCGAAGTTAGAATATTATTTTGACTAAATTTAATCAACTTTTCTTTAAATTATAGCCCACCCAAACCATAATTATGTTTCATAACGAATCAACCAACAACAACTGTTTCTTACGAAAATAAGTGATTAGACATATGGTTTTGGTTTCCTAGCAACAGCCGCGACCGTTCAAGTGAAACTTATTTTTTTGTGTGTGGTTTTTTAAATTCTTTTATTTTTATTTTATTTTTCTTGGTTAGTTATTTGTTTATTCGTGTTTTTTTTGTTTGTTTTTTTCATTACATTTACGGCTGTTGGTTCACGACTTGTACGGAAAGAGCCGAATTTTGCCGAAGATATGCAAGTAAGCAGGGGAATGATCAAACGCAAACGAGCAGCGAAACGACACGCTAATAGTTTATAATCACACACCGTTTTAGTTACAATTTGTCTGAGGAGGCGATAGAAGAAAAGAGGCTACTGGTTGCACCAAAAGTGATATTATTCATTGACTTGGCTAAAGAAATCTTGATACAAAAAAGAAGACAAAAAAATTATTTTTTTTACTTGAAGAAAAACGTTAAAAAAACAAAGTCACACTTCTTCGCACATTGATTTTTGGATCGTCACGTTATAAAGGGAAATTTTGGCATTTGAATTATTTTTCTTTGACAAAAACAAACAAATTAAAAACCTTTAAAGAATCTATAAAAATATACTTGATAAAAATTGTTTATCGTCAGTTAAAATGGATAGAACGGAAGCTATACCTTCACAATTACCTATTTTTCCAAATGCAACTTCGTTATTTGTTCACAGTGGTAATATTTTGAATTGGGACCGACTTAAGAAGAAACCACTTCAATCCCCAAAAGATGAGGTAAGAAATTATTTAAATAGATTTATTAATAATACCATTTGTTTAATTTAATTTATTTAATTTGATGCTTGCACATTTCGGTTATAATTTTGGTTGTTTTTCTTCTTTTTTTTACCGTTTTTTCATTTGATTTTGTGGCAAATACAAATTTATTTTAAAATCATTTTCAAAAATAACTTTTTTTTTGTAAGTAAAATTTAGGTTATTTTTTCATTTTAACTTTAAATAACTGTTAGTGTTTTGATCACCAATATTTTTCAAAAAATATTTTATTCTTATCAATTCAAAAAAGTTGAAGTTTTTAATTTAGTTTTCCTTTTTTCTTTATCCTATATAAAAAAGTTATTCATTCAATTTCAAAACGTTGGTGTTGTTGATATGTATGTATTCGTTTATTTAATTGTATTTTGGTTTTAAAATGTTCTTTTTAAAAAAATAAAAGTTATGGTAATTTTTATTTAAAGATAATTCTGTCTGTTGTAGTTATTTAGTTGTTTGATGCATTTTACTTAAAATACGATGCCTATTTTAGTTATTACTGGGTTAACTTTAACTTTTTTGATGTTGGGGGCGATTTCCAAATGAATTATTTTAGCTTAAATAATGAGTTATATTTTTTTGCGGTAAAAACTTATGACTTTACTTTTTTATCTTTTTACCCCACAAAAAAGTCGGTCAGTAAGTTCGTTTCGTTAATTTAAAATAAGTTTACAATAAAAAAAAAAAAAAAACTTTTTACGAGGGTCGCTAAAATAGGAATCAATCCACTTAAAATAAATTTAAAACAAGCTTTAATTTCTTTATTCAGAAAGAAAGCAGTTATATAAGAAGTTAGAATCCAGAATTAGAATCTTAGTATGTCTTTTGTTAATAATAACGGTATCTTCTTTTCTTGTGTATTTATTTTTTTTAAAGTTTCAAGAAGAATGAATGTACTTTAAATGATTTGTTGGTCTCCGACCCTAATTTTAAAAATACCCATTTTGTTAGTTTTTTTTTTTAACCAGTTGAGTTGTAATAATAAAATGATAAAGTTCTTTTCGATTACAACCTTTCGGCCCATATATGTGCCCTTCTTCAGCCATTATTACTTTAGTAATTATAATTACAAAGCCTCTAATAGATTCGAGACAACCAAGAAAGTTTGAAACCCGTTTTTCCAAATTTGATTAAAAACTTATTTCAAAGTTTAGAATTATTTTGCATGTCAAGTTAAACAATACAAATGCAAAACTAATGAAATCTCTTAACAACAATCAAAAATTAATTGATGTTAACCTTAAAATCCTACTTAGCAAAATAATCATTTAGTCACTCCACATGCTTTGTAAGACGACTACATTAAGGATGAAATTATAGGCGTGTCTATTTTTATCCTTAGTCACCAGCAGGGTCGATATATCAGCCCTTTAGGGTTAAAAGGGTTAAACTTTTGAGCAATCAAATATTACAAAGTGTTTTCAATTGACGCGTCGAAGGAGGAGGCAGTCAGTGGTGAAAGTGACAAACCCCAACAGAAACAAACACTAGTTTTGTTTGTTTTTATCCGATAAATTGTTGTTGGGGACAAAGAAAACTATTAAATGAATGTAGGATGGAAATATAGTAAAATTAATTAATCCTTTGGACCCTATATCGGCCCAGACAACATAAAGCCAAACAAGACAAATCCTTATTTTGTCTTTAATATATTCCTAACGGCTCTGAGTGAGTACTTGGTAATTTTGATAAGTCGGGGTTCAAAGGATTAAGGAAAAATTCACATAGATCAAGAATTTTCTAGAATTGGGGCGAGGACAATAAAAATCTTGATTAATTCAACAATTTTTTTTATTACAGGTGCTTTTATTATTTATGTGTCCTGGTACTTTTTAATTTTTATGTGTCCTGTCCTGGTACTTTTTAATATTTATGTGTCCTGGTACTTTTTAATATTTATGTGTCCTGGTACTTTTTAATTTTTATGTGTCCTGGTACTTTTAATTTTTTATTGGAATATTTTTATTAAATTTTTTTTAATTTCCTTCTCATGAAGTTAACCAATAATTTCACAAAAAAAAAACACGCACTTGTTAAAAAGGGGGCGTACTTTAAAAATAGGGCGAACCCAAAAACCTTTGTTAAAATTTTGTAAATTTTATTCGAAGAGAATAATTTTTTTTTCTATTTTAAACTTTGCAATTGAACGAACCTTACAGGAAGCAGAAGTAGCAATAAAACTTAAAACGTGTTAATGTTGACTGTTTTTTTGGTTTTTTTTGCTAAAAATGTATTAAAACGGGAGGGGGTCATTTTTGGTTCATTTTAGAATATGGTCTTTAAATCTTTGTTTTGAGTAGTTACAGTAAAAAACTTGTGTGTGTGTGTGTGTGTAACTGTGCTTTTTGTTTACTTTTTTGTGTGTTTACGTACGGATGATGCGTTGTTGCCAGGATCAAAACATCTGAATGAATAAAAAAAGAATTAAAACACGCTCTTTTTGGTAGAGAAGTAAGTAAAAGTCTAGTCCGGTGCGGTTGCGGTACACTGAATGAAAGTGCTTTCTTCGACTCGTCTACATTTACACTTTTTTTGTTAGTTAAAACAAAAACACTAATTTAAGTTTAAAAAAACAATCCACTGGTACCACAAGTACCTCACATACATTCACACACAAGTCGCCACGCACCCACACCCACCTCAGTAAACTTAACTTACGCAACAGAAAGATTTTGTGTCGTGTGTCGTCGCTTAATAATACTTTTTCAAGTTTTAACAGAAAATTTGAACCCAAAAATATTTTTTCCAAAAATAAGCGAAATTTGATTTTTCATGTAATTTTTGTTTCATTTCATCCTTGCTTTATTTTAGTGAAAAGATAACGATAAGGAAGGATATGTTATGTAACGACACGTGGTGATTGGTGACATGGTGGGCTTTAAGTTTTCATTTATTCATTTACAGATTTTTACTTTTAACCAAATTCCAAACGTGACTGATTAAAAAATAAATTGAATCAAACAACTTTTTATACTTTAATTTTGAAACTTATTACCCTCAAAGATTTAGCCTTTAGACCCTAACTTATTAAAATTACTAAGTAGTCACTCAGAGCCGTCATATTAGAAAAAACATATTAGGGTCAAAATATTGGTACCTTATATCATCAGGCTTCAAAGGATTAAGCCTTTTGATTCAAAGCAATAAAATACTTTTTTCCCTCTGGATTCAAATGATATTGATTCATGTTGATTGTTCATTTTTGTGAGAAATTATTCAATGAATAATTCACAATTATGGCACATATTTCAATTTAACAGCTAAAAATAAACAAAAAAAAACTTTAGTCACTTCCACCCACTACTCACTCTCCTTAAAAGTTGACAATTGTGCTAATGGAACAAAGTTTTTCTCTAATTAAAAAAAAAAAGAATAAAAGAACCCTCGTGAATTGATTTTCTTTTTTGTAAAATCACAATTTGAAATGAAGTTATGTTGGTTGTTTTGGGGAACTCATTTCATTCCACTCACAGCACACAGAAGAGCACAAACAAGGCAGCAATTTCAGATGTTGAATTTTTTTGTTTTGCTTTTTATTTAACATGAATTCTTGAGTCGTCTTTCCATAATTTGTCTATAACCTTGACTTAATTTAATGATGTAATATTAATGATAATAATTGCACAATAACCAGTGGCAGTGTGTAGTGAGTGATCGATACAGATCCATTGCAAACTCAACTTCTGAAATGGTAAATTTACTTCTTTTAACAACCTTAAAAAAAACTATGCAAAGAGAACGAAATAAAAAAAAAGAGTCGTTATGTAATGTATCTTTTTCTTTTTAGATTTGATAAATAAATAATAATTCAAGATTTTAAAAAATTCAAATTTAGAAGTTAGCCAAAGGGGACATATAAATACTTAGTTTCGTGTTTATAATTTGTCTTCAAAGGGCAGGTAGGTAGGGTGGGTGGAAACTCTGTGTCTTTTTACGCGTTTTTGAGGAATAAATAAACAATCATTTATCACATTCAGTTGTTCCAACGCACATGGAAAAAATCCCAGAATTTGCATTTTTTCCTGTTGATTTCTTTATATTTTTCATTAATTTACAAGAATCTCCTAAAATAAAGAATGAACAGAAGCAAAAACATCAGAGCATTTTATTTTTAGAATTATCTTGAATTTTTAGATTTAAAGAAATTTAAAAAATCAATTGTACAAAACAACTATTTTCGGACTGTTGTCCTCATCTTTATTATCATTTTTTACATACCGTTTCAGCCGATCTTCGGCCGTCTTCACGTGTTCTCTCTCGGGAACATTCTCGTTGTAATCGGGATTTCATACCAGGAGAGGTGTTAAATCTGGTTTTTGTTTTATTTTTATTTTTTTTTTTTTTTTTTCGGAGAGGTGTTAAATCCTGAAGACGACCGAAGGCTTCATCGTTGTGTAAAAAACGATAATAAAGATGAGGACAACAGACAGTCAGAAAAATAGTTGTACAATTTATCAAATCTCATTCCAAGGATTACGAAAAACTAAAAAGATCAATTGTCCAACTATTTTTCGGACTGTTGTGTTGTTGTACTCATCTTTATTTATGTTTTTTTTACACAACGTTTCGGCCGATAAGCCCTTCTGCCTTCATCAGACCCCCTTGGGAACTTTCTTGTAATTGGGAGTTCATACCAGAGATGTTTATTCTGTTTTTTTTTGTGATTTTTTTTTTAAAGTTGTGTAAAAAAAAAAAAAAAAATAAAGACAACAGTCCGAAAAATAGTTGTACAATTGATAAAACCTCATCCAAATGATTACGGAAAAGTATATAAAAAATCAAGTTGGCAATTTTTTGCATTATGATGCTTTTGCAGAATGCAGGGCCAGGATGGTCACTATTAACCAGTCAATCATAAAGTAAAAACTAACCACAGTCAGTACAGTCAGTTAGCGCTATCTGTTGTCACAGACATTGATATTTGATCTTTTTTTCTTTTTACTTTGGTTCACTTTTCTCAACTGTGTTTATTTTCTTGAAATGGTCAAATATTTCCTAATAAACAATGTTTCTTTTTCTTTTTTTCATTCAAACTACTTCTTTTTATGCTAACAACATTTTAGTTTAAAATCATCATCATAAGCAGTCAGTCCTTCATTTCTGAAGATGATTATTCCAGGAGGTGGTGCCTCTCCTCTGGTGCTGCTGTAGACCATGTGCACTATGAGATCTCTTGTCACAGGGCGCACACTTGTGCACGCCAGGCATGTGACGTTGCAGATGTTTCTGATAGGATATGTCCTCCAACTTTTTTTTTGATAATTTTTTTTCCATTCTGGAGGCTCTCATGCCAGTTATCTCTGTCAAGAGCCAGCTGCTCCCAATTCTTCACTTCAATACACATTGCTCTCAAGTGTCTTTTAATAACGTCGTTGTACCGCAGATTCTGTCCTCCTACTCTATATCTACCTTTGTGAAGCTCACTGTACAAGATCTGTTTTAGGATGCGGTTGTTCTAGATCCTCCTGGAATTATCATCTTCAGAAATGAAGGACTGCTTATGATGATGATTTTATGCTAACAACATTTTAGTTTAAATGGAAAATAAACTTCTATTTAACAAAAATGCTTTTGTCATGCTTTTACGTTTGAAATAATTGTAAAATTTCCAACACAGAACAGTGACTCTACTTCTGTCCAGTAAAAAAAAAAAAAAATTTATTTGAAATTAACCCCCCTCAAAAAAAAAACAAAAAACTTGCTTGTAAATGTCAGGTTTTCAAATTTTCAAAAAAACAAACAAACTATTATTCAATTTAGAGAAAAAAAATAACATAAAAAAAATTAAATTCATTTCAACGCCTTTAAACTTGACACTCCCTTTTTAAACTTGAAAAAAGAATATTTTACACACCCTAAAATATTTGTTGTAATGCTAGCTAATTGCTAATGAAATGTTTCTACATGCTCTTTTTGACCTTCTAAAAAATTCTTTATATAGCATGTGTAAAACATTTAAGTTATATAGACTGATATTAATATTGATTAGGATCATACTCATCCTCTTGATTTGAGGTCATTTGGGGTAAGGGTAATAATTACATATTCTTGAATATTGCTTTAGTTTTGAAATCACTAATTTAGAAACCATTGGTTTTACCTTAGGTTGCCTCGGGCAGATGGGGCTCATTAACTCTAGATAGGAACTCATCTAGGCAAAGGGCAACACTGATTACAAAACCTCAGTGATATAATATATAAAAAATGGCCTTAGTGCTTGACCAAGTAAATAAAATATCTGTGATGGGATTACAAAACTTGCGGGACACTTTTGAGCCACATGTGAACTCTGTCTCAATCAGCCATCCTCTCATGAATGAAGTAGTTATTAATAAACAAAACTAAAATCATAGGGAATTTTTGCTGTGTGGGGGGGGAAGAACCTTAATGATATTATGCTCTTATAAGTTTTTAATCATTACATCTAGGATGGAGAGTTCCTTCATATGTTGATTTTTTTAAAGTTAGAATCAACAACGACTCAACACACTAAAACAAACAGTGTTTCAAAAGGCTTTCATCTTTTTGTCTGGACTTGAAATGCCAACAACTGCTACAAACGTTGACTCCGTTTTCTTTACACGAGTCATTCTTATTTTTATACTTAAAATAAGGCACACAATCTTTTCTGTTTGTATGTACAAATGTGACATTTCTTTCTATCGGCTCCCATTCGTGTTCGAGTATGGGGTAATGACATCTTATTCTCTAATTTTGTTTATTTGATGAGAGAGAAGAATGTGACAGAGGGTCCTTCGTTGTGTATGTTGTTTTAGGATGGTCATGGTGGCACGACTGCCATGCACACTCACTTCGGCCCGCATTGCTTTCACCACAGCTCAAAGATGTAAGAGACAGGCAGTTTCCATGGTGCAGGTTGCATCGGATTGCTGGGGACTTGAATCCTCAAGACCTGCCTTACCACCTACCCAACAGACATTTCTTTCCCTGGGCTTTTGAAATCAGTTTTACCCTTCACCTAGATGAGATACTCTCAAATTAACGAGTTCCATTTGCTCGAGGCAGTTAAAGGTAGATACAGTGGATTTGACTGGGATTTGAACTCGCATAACATGATTACCAATGCTACACCTTGTTGGCCCACATTTCTTCCTAAGCCTCATTCTGATGGTAAATCCGTGCATGACTCCACTTCCTACGCCATCCATTCAAAAAAGCTTTATAACCCAAATAAAAACATTCACTAAAATAATGTTACAATGTTATTTTGATTATTAGATACTAAGATCAATGCTGTCAACAACAGACAAAAAAAAATGATGAAACCATTACAGATTTTTCATGGTTTGTGGTATTTCAGTTGGCTTCCAATCAACTTCAAGGATTTTCTAAGATTGTATGGTAATTGGTAAAGGGAATTTAAAAATATATTTTAATTCATTATTTTTGATTGGAACTTCTAAGTTGATCCCATTGCATAGAAAGTACTTCTAGTCATTATCAGTTTTACCTTTGTCAAAACAACATCTGGTTAATTTGTGCATGGTTTTAGGCCTATAAATGAGGATTGATATGAATTTATATTTTATAGGCCCTTTCGGTCCACTATTCTATTCATACATCATTTATGCTTGCTATAAATATTTGAGGGGAGTAACATGACCTAACAAAGTGATTCTAAGTCACCTGGTGCTATCCACATACTAATTCCCCCCCAACTACTATTGTGCAATAGGCAGTAGAGAAGTATAATTAATCAGAAATATTTTAACATCATGGCTTCTCTGATCATGGGTATCATCAATCTTGGGGAACAAAAAAAAAACTAATAAAATTGATCTTATTTTATTAAGAGTGAAATTGAAATCCAAGAATTCACCAATGGCATCCCAACAAGTGGATTGGACTTTGCATGATTAAAATAAAACATCCAGTCTCTCTGGGGAAATTTCTATTTCAGTCTCTTTTACTACTAAATACCCAACCACTTGTTCTTCAGTTTATATGCCTGGATAAGTCAGTGAAAAATCAATTACATTAAATTACTTAACCTACTGCATGGCCAATTAGCACTAATCTTTTCAAATGAGAAAATTTTTCAAAATTACAAAATTTTAATGAAAATTAAATCTTTCTCATAAATATTATACAGCTTGATCAGCACATAACATCAGTCGAAAAGTTTGATATTGAAAACTAATCTTATACATATTAAATATATAATTTTTTATTAATTTATAAGATACTTGGGTGTGTGCACACACATTTATGTAATACATATTCATATTGGATTTTTTTTATTTAATATCTTTAAGTATTAACATATGTCATGTAAATTATCTTTGTTCTATATCTGTTATGAGAAAATAATATGGCAGAATGTAAGATTTTTATTTTCTTTTAACTTCAGCTTCCTACTTCTTTTTTTTTTTCTTCTCTTATCTTTTCCAAGTGTAAAGTTGGAAAAGATAAGCATGTAATGTCAGAATTGCATCATTTTCTTAAGTATTAGATCAATAAGAATTGTTCATGGTTTTTGAGTTTTTTTCCAAGCATATTTTTGCTGAGGAAATGTTAAAATAGAGCAATCAATAAATGATTGTTAATTTGTATTCATAGAATATATAATTTATAGATGTAGTAAAGAATAAAAGAAACAAATACAAGGGAGATTAACTGTGCAAAGTGAATAGAGCATAAAAAAAGACTTACATAATATTTTAGACAGAAATGTTAAATAGCCCACAAGCAGTGTTTTTAAAAATGCCCAAGGGGACACAAACCAGAATTTTGTCTTGTTCAGAAATACTGTATTTATATTTGAGACAATTCCCTCCACATTTTGACCAAGTTTCAGAAAAAATTAATGGATGGATAAAAAATTATCTGGCAAAAAAGTATCATTTTTGCCCATTTTAGGATGTTTTGGATACATATTTGACCCCTGGAAACATACAAGAATTTTCATAATAAAATAAAAAATAAAGTCTTGTAGCTTTTTTTGCGGTACTTGAAAATGGCACCCCCAAAAGTTGGGAGAATTTCTTTATAACTGGTTTTGGTGCAATGGAATTTTTTAAAAGAAATTTTGAACTAAATTTATAATTAGATAATAAACTGTTTCATACTGTTTTTTATTAAAAAATTAAAATTTGTTTTTCATGAATTGTTAGAACCGAATAAATAATGCTAAAAAATAACAAAATATTGAAAAAAATTTCACCATAAATTAGTGTTTAAAATTATAATTTAATTTTTTTTTTTTTTTTTTAAAAAAAATTGATATTTGTTTGTTACATTTAAAATTCATGAAAATGCTTATATGCTTTGGATTAATAGATATTGTGGTTTTCTATAATGTCACAATTTCCAATTACTGGAACATTTAAAAGAAAATTACGTCCATTTGAAAAAAAAAATGTTGTTAATTTTAATCAGATATAAAAAATATATTTAGTTCAATCAATTTAAAAACCTATAAAAAAGAATTTTACATGTGTGCAAAAAATGCTGTAAAAAAGTACACATTGTTTTTTTTGTTTTTTTTGAAAGTTTTGAATTCTATTAAAAATTATAGAAAAGTTTTATATTATTTTGCTTGCAACATGATAAAATTAAGGGTTTTATCTTTCTAGCATAACCAAAAGTTGTCAAAAAATATAATAATAATAGTTTTTAATAGATTTCAAGCAGTTTAAAAAAACAAGAAGAAGCCGCCAGTCTGTGACTATGACTAATAGTCCTCTCTTAAAAGAATTATAAAAGAGACAATGAAATTGTCAAGACAAAAGACTAAGATAATTTGAAATGTTTATAACCAAACTTTGAGATATAAATTTGCTTCCCTTCCTTTAATTAGAATAAAAATCTAATAACCTTGTTCTACACTTTTTCACCAAATTCAATTCTACAAAACATTGTGTTGCATGTTTATGTCTTGAGGTTTACCTTCTGAACATATAAAGTTACTCGGAATTAACATAGACAAATATTTGTTACTACTAAATTGTGCCCTATTGAGATTTTCTTTCTTCTGAAGATTTCCCAATTGATGGATTAAAAAATTTAATGTTGTTTGTTTTTCCAACTTTTTGACTAATTTCTAGATAAGCCTTGTTTTTTTTGTCCACAATTGAAAGCTTTCTCAAATCTTTATACATTGAATCTGGTAATGTTACATATGGTGACTTAGTATTATGTTACATATAGTGACTTGGTAATATGTTACATATGGTGATTTGGTAATATGTTACATATGGTGACTTGGTAATATGTTACATATTATTATCATTAAAGAACTTTAATAATTCTACTTCTAGGCTGCACACCCAAAAGTCTTTGTGGGAATTTAGTAACAATAACACAATCATTAATATTTTGATGGTAGTAAATTTTTTCACGGTAAATAAAAAGATGAATTGTAATTGGTCGGATTTCAGCATTAAAGTAACATGAATTAATGCCATCAAATTTCACTTTGGAGTTAATGAAAAAACTTTTTATATTTTATTCATAATTTAGAAGGAACTAGAAGTATTGCCCGGCTTTCGCCTGTGCCGGGGACTTGTCAATTTTTTTTTTCAAAAACGTGTTTGAAAATGAATTATTTTTTCTTAATTTTCAAAATTTATTTACTTGTTTATTTTTCAATTTAAAAAAAGGTTCTTCGTATTTTCTCAGTGTTTAAAAAAAATTTTTTAAGCAAAAATTACCACTACTAAAATGCTGAAATAATTAATACAGTCAAGTTGCATTGAAGGCACCAGTTCTCGTCAGATCACCGAAGTTAAGCAACGTCGAGCCTGGCGAGTAGTTAAATGGGTGACCATTTAAGAATAGCAGTGTTCACAGTTCTCTGGAAACACAGCACCTACTTAATCTAGCCACACGCATGCACATAAATTCAAAACCGTATGTAAAACCTGTTCAATCGCGATGATTAGAGTTTTAGTAGTATATTAGATTTATTTATTTTTTTGGCATTGACCACTAATAAGTTATGAAATTACTCCTTTTTTTAAAAGTATTGATTAATGAATATTTGGAATATAATATTTACTAGGCTCAATATTGTCATTTAAGAGTTTTTGATATAAAACCTAGGAATCTGTAATTCTAAGGCTGATATTTTGTTCTGATAATTACTGGTCCATTGCAGTGGTCAAGATATGTTTGTTTTCACCTTGTTATATAATGTTGCTTTAGAATGAAGATATTTCTTTCTAATCACTTTTTCTGGTGGTAGGAAAATTATGTGATTTTTCTTCATAGCAATATTTCTTTCCAGATTTTCAAACAGTTGTTATAATTAAAGCATTTTCAATTAAATTCTTAATGACTTTAGAATAGGCTTTCCTAAAGGGGTCCGTACGACTCACAAGACTTCAGGTGCGCGGTGTCCAAATTTATCAGATAGGAAGGTCCTTTTGGAGGGGGGAAACTGAAAGCTTCTAGTAACATTATGTGTAAAATAGATGAACAAAAAGTTCATTTGCAAGAAAACTATCATTGAGTTACAATGTAACGATGAAATGAAGATAATCTTTGAAAAACAAGGTATGAATGAAATGTGGTTACACTGCAGTTAACTGTATGAAATGGTATGATATATTAATTGAGCCACTTGGTTTATAACTATTACTGTTCCCATTTGATCAACAGTGTAGAATTTTAATTAGAATTTTTTTAAGTAGGATCAGTCCATTGAGTAAATGTGGTATTTTGGTGACTGTTGTATGTTGTAACGCTGAATAAATGTATTCAATCATTAAAAGCGAATGGGTCACGAAAGAGTCTAGTTAAGGTTAAGTGTTAGATGTACAACCAACCCGACTAGCAACTCCCCCTTCCCTATCGGCTTTGTGGCAAATTTTATCTCTTTTATTACAATAAATATTAACAGTGTAGAATTTTGTTGAATAAATTATATGAATATTCAATTATTTATTTTCACTTTAATTATGTACTACCACTACTACTAACATTATTATGTAAAGGATGCATATAGGAAGGTGGTGGTAGTGGGTATCCTAGTGTTCTAAGGGGGGCGTTTGCTGAAAAAGGTTTGGAAACCCTGCTTTAGAATATGTCAAATCTTTTGAAATACAATAATTTTTGCAAGTCATTCTGACTAAGCAAAAGTTTCTTTCCCAAATTTTACTTGTATAGAACCACTTACTTGGCCTTAATGTTTCCCCATATTACTTTCTTGTCAAGGCTGAAGAACATATCAATGACCATTTTGAAAAACAGTACTGACATTAAGTCACCACAAACATTCATATGCCATTAAATCAAAAATCTCAACTCTTCCTAACAGTTGACATCTCATTAACCCTTTAAACTCTAAAGATCTAATATATCGACCGTGGCGATTTAAGCCAAAAGACACATTAACACCAATATTTCGGCCTTAAACTTTGGACCCTGGCTTAACAAAATTAAAAACTAATCACTCAGAGCTGTTCTATTAAAAGACCATATTTGGGTGGAAATTTTGGTGTGTTGATTTTTGCCTTAGGTTTCGTTAGGCCTATTTCTCAGCCCATTAGGGTCGAAAGGGTTAAAAATGATTGGTGTATTTAGTGAACACAAACATCTACCAAAGCTCGTTCCCTTTTTATTTAAAATGATATTAATACTAACAAACTATACTTTCCTTTTCAATATGATTTATTTCTATGCTACGTTTCGGCCAGTTTACCTCAGGCTGTCTTCAGGTGTTTTAACTGTAACCTCAGATAGGGATACTGCGTCTCGTCACTGAACCCCCAGTAACTAGTGCTTTCCATAGTTGTTGTCTATCAAACCACTTTTTGTGACCAAGTAATCCCTCTGGCCGACTTTGGTAGGAATTGAAACCACTATCTTCTGACAATGCTTACTTGTAAGACTCCAACGCCTACATCTGCTGGGTCATGGGCCTCGGATGGTGATCAAGACTGGATCTGTTGGTGTCATTAATCCAGTTATTTGTTTATCATTCCTGTTTCATGGTTTGATTGTTGATGTTGCTAAGCGACAAACATATCGCATTTCAATTATAGTTCCGCACTGAATTTTTGTCCATTTTTTTTTTAATCAAGTTCGCACTGAATTTTTTAATAAATATTTTTATTTCAATTATTATTTTCATTTTTGAGATGAGGCTTCATAATTTAGGAATTGATTTTATTCGGACTTTTATCCTCATCTTGGTAATTTTGATGTTTCTACACTACATTTTGGCCTAGTACCTCAAAATTTACATCAAAATTACCAAGATGACAAAAGTCTGAATAATAAAGCAATTCCTAAATGATTTATTTCTTCTAAAATATTGAAGAAAGCTGAAAGAAAACCATGAGCCAAACACTAATTTGGATTGCCTCCAAAATATAATGGGAACTTTATAGGCTCACCATACACTTGCTGATGAATAATTAAAATTTGATTTCTTTTATAAAGTTTCAAACAGATTAATCAATAACAAAGATCACATAAGGTTTTAATATTTATTTGTAACAAAAGATACAAATTTGGCACAAGGCCAATTGAGGAGGGGGAAAAGCTAGTCGAGCTGGTCGTACAACTATCGCTTAACCTTAACTAGACTCTTTCGTGATCCATTCACTTATCATAATGATTGAAAACATTTATCCATCGCCACAACATACAACAGTCACCAAAATACCACATTTACTCAATGAGCCGATCCTACTTAAAATGGTCTGTAATCTAATGCTTAACCTTAACTAGACTCTTTTGTGACCCATTCACTTATCATAATGGTTAAAAATATTTATTCATTGCCACCACATCAACAGTCACCAAAACACCACATTTACTCAATGGGCTAATCTTACTTAAAAAAAAATCCCCAGCGTTGACAATATTTACAGATCATGAGAGGGAGTGGGATAAGAAAAAAGACAGAAAAAAAAATAGAGAAGTTAAACAAAGTAAAATTATGGTCAGGTTAGTAAGACCTCCTTTCCCTTGCTATTGGGGTAGGTAGCCTACTGTTTTCTGGGTGTTACACCGAAAAAACCACCTAGCTTTTTTTAAATTCAGTTTTATGATATTTAGAATTGTAATCCAACACAGAAGTTGTCTTAATGGAACAATGGTTAAGTGATGTATTAGACATTGATGATAATTGCTATTAAAATGAATGACTATTGATTAATGTTGAAACAAGTACATAGCTCTTATTGACATAAAGTTTATACCTGAAGAAAATACCACTTATACAGTGATTGTAATATGACCAGAGGTAAAAAAAATGATTTAAAGTAAGTTTTACTGTTTTTCAGTATCCTTAAGATGAGTTATGAAACAGAGAATAATAAAGATGAGTAGTTCAAATAATGATTGTAGAATTAGGTTCTTAATTCAGATGTATTCATTATGAAATTCCTGTTTATTCTGAATTATAGAAATTAAATATTTTTTGTTATTGGTGCCTTCCTTGGATTCTATTTGTCATTAAAAAATTGAATTTTAAACCCTTTACAATTTCTTTTCTAATTAGGTAAAGCTTAGATTCTGATGTAAGTATAATGTAAGTATATTAGATTCTGATGTAAGTATAATAGATTCTGATGTAAGTATAATAGGCAAGTTTTTATAACTGTTAGGTTTTTTAATTCTGATTGATTCATCAAAGTAAGTGTGATAAAATGCGTGTCTTAAATTCTCTTTTTCAGATCTAGCAGGGGTTTAATTATTCTGTGTAACACACACGCACACACATTATATGTATAAGGTACATAACCTAACCCTAACCAGTTTTAAAAAACAAAAACTGGATAAACTTAAAAGAAAAAAGAAAGAAATCCTAAATATTTTAAAATATACTAAAAATATCACCCATGCACTAGAGACTTATTACTAATTTAGTTAAGGAAACTTGATGTTGGAAGCAGCATTGTACATTTGCAAATTTTGGTGGTTTGAATCAAGCTCACTTTTGTGTTTATTTGAATTTATTTCATTTAATTCCAAATGATGACCCTTTAGCAGCTATTTTTCCAGCTCAAAACCAATTAGAAAGTGTTCTTTTCATCCAAATATCCCACATATCAAATTTTAAGTGTTTAGACCCAAAATTGTCAAATTATTTTGGTAGAGACCACAATTGTCAAATATTTCAACTTTGAACCATTAGTAGCTAAATTTCTGGCTCAAAATGAAAAAGCTTTACACTGGTTTGAATTCCCTTGATATGAACTTCCAAGGTTTTGGACTCTAATTTGTCAGTCAATTAAGCCTAATTTCAGGCTATTATCATTAAAGAAAAAGGATAACTTCATTTTTTTAATCTATGCATTATGTAATCCAGTTACTGATCTACTAACTATTATACCAAAATGAATTATGTTTATATAATTTCTGGCTTTAAATAACTGTAAAGGTTGATATATTTTTAAACAAAAACTTATTCTGGATAAAATCATGTCATGAGAGTTACTTTAATTGAAAGAATATATTTGGTCGAGCACAAAACCAAGTTAGGCACAAGGCCATTTTTACTTACTCATTACATCTTTTTGGTTTTTTAATTAGTTTTACTCTTCACTTAGATGAGTTGCTGTCCCTAGTTCACAAACCCCATTTTCCCAATGTAGCTAGAGATGAATGTAATGGTTTTCATTGGGATTTCAACTCATGTGATAGGATTCCAGAATCCTATCTTTTACCAATATTCCTCCCTTGCTGCCAAAATTACTTAAACTGAAAGAAAAGTATTTATCTTGAAATATCAGGATATAATAGGATCATTTGGAGTAGATATCAGCTTGTGGATAGAACAAGTTACATTCAAATGAACTGCTATTATCTCTCATTGACACTTAACTATCATCCAGTAATAATTGGGGAATATTTTTAAAAAAATTTTATTCTCTTGATTTTTTAAAAGTAGGGACAAGGTTTACTAAGCAAGACAGTATTTTAATTTCCTTTGATTAAAAAAAAATATTTACAATGCATTACCATGCATATAAAGATAACATAAAGATAACTGCAAAACTGAACAAGAGGTTCAATGAAGTTGTTTTGCTATTGTTCTAAGAATTTATTTATTAAAGCATGTTAAGCAGAGATAATTGCCTGCGATGACCATAGAAATTAATATAGTAAATTTTTAAAAAATCAGTAAAGTTTTATCAAATTTTTTTATGTTTACTATTGATAACTATTATATTTACAATTTTGATTGACCTAATTATATAACAATCAAAATTATTTTTTTATACAAGTAATCTGACCTATTTAGAAGGATTTCATTCTTTAGAGTTTTGTCATTTTATTTGGTTGTAAAATCATAATTGAAATAGGTTATGAGTCAACAACTGTATTTATTGACTATTAATTGCCTAGATATGAATTTGTCTCACAATTAGTGATCTCTTTAAATAAATCCAGATTTGATTTTTCTCTATGGCACTTTAATCTTAAATGCTTTTGAAGAAGATGTTAAACTGCATCATCAGCATGTTAAAATGAAATAGAAAAGAAAAACTTGATATTTGATCTGATAGAGAATTGTTATATTACCAAGTAGATAGTCATTACTAGGACTATGACAATTTGCTTTTATTAAAGAATATGCTTGTCACATCCCTAGTTATTATTGCTATGACAGTTTGCTTTTATTAAAGCATATGCTTGTCACATCCCTAGTCATTAGGGCTGTGACAAGAATATTTTTTAGTAAAAGCATATTGTCTCAGCCCTAATAACTATAAAATTAAAAGAAATAGTAAAATCACAAAATAGTCAAGTACCGACAAGAATAATCTTTAATAAAAGCATATTATCACAGCCTTACTAATAAGTAATGAATTAAAAGAAATGGTAAAATCACAAAATAATCAAGTAACAACAAGAATATTCTTTAATAAAAGCATATCATCTAAACTCAAAATATGGCACAAAATAAACTTCTGAATATTTTTCAGTTTTTGTATTGAAATATGTAAAAAACAAAAAAATTAAAATCCAATCTTCAATATGGCTGTCCTAATTAGCCTTGATTAGCAATTCAATAAATTAGCCTTTTTCTTTTCTCAATATTCAATTTATTATCCTTTCATTATATCATATAATATTGATTACTTCTCTACACAACCAATTTCTCTTTGTTGCTTTTCACTTTTAGTAATAGTTTTCCTCTGAAATATCACTAAATATTATGCCTCTAACCTAGGAAATAATGAATCAACTTATTTTCTCTTATGAGTATCATAATTTTGGTACCAAAAATCTACAGCAGAATCAAATTCAGGCTTGACAGAATAATAATTAATTATTTATTAGTTACTACTGCCTTTAAAACATTGTATATTATTAGGTCCATGGAAAAATTATTTTTCTCTTTATAACACTTCTTTTTCACTCTCATTCAAAAAGTTTCTATATATTATTTAAAATTAGAATATTTAAACTCTTGCTCTCATCTTTGTTATATAAACAAGATCTTGAAAAGTGTATGCCTCATCTCTGTTAATCTTTGAAACATTATCAAACTGAGAACTGCAAACTAAATCCCTTATTTAACATAGTGTGAGACTGACTAACAATATATGTTAACTGTTCTTAAGTGTTCCTGACTGAAATCACCATTCAATTGCAATTTGATATATTTATGTCTCTATCTGATGAGCTCAGTCTTCTCATGGATAGATATAATAATTCTCCCTCTCTTACCAGATAAGCCATTGGGTAACCCCATGTAATTATCCATTACAATTCATCATCAAACCATAAGCTTAATAGGTTATCCACAAAGTCAGGTTTTTTCTAGCACAAATATAATTTGTTCAATCTTTATCTTCCTAGCAATATTTAAATAAATTATAATTATTTTTAGAATTCATTCAACTAATGATTTTTTCTTTTCTTTCAGTTTATTGAATGTATAAAGGAAACTGTGTCTGTTCACATTGAAACTACAGCACCAACAGTATTACAGGTAAAAAAGTTTGTTTTATTTAACAACATAAGAAATGAAATGATGGCTATTTTAATTGTCCTCTTTAAAATAAAAATTAAAAATGCATGAAATTATGCAAACTATTGTAATTTATTGAATTTTATATTTAACTCTTATTATATTTAAGGAATAAATTGAATATAATTAAGGAATTAAGGCGGCAAAAGTGGAGCTTTGGTAAAGGCTTGGAGTATGGAATAATATTATGCGAGTTCAAATCTCAGTCAAAACCATTGCACCTAACTAAACTTGCCTCAGGCAGATGGGGCTTGTTAACTTGGAAGAGTATCACATCTAGGTAAAGGGCAACACTGATTTCAAAAGCTAAAAAAGGTCCTCTGAATTGGGGGTTGAGTATAAGGCTAGCAACTCTTTCTCGTAAAAACAAATATGCTACGGAAACAGCAAAATACAAATTGGCTGCCTAACGCACCACCACTGGGTGTAATGGTTTAGAAGAAAAAAAACTAACTATAAGTTAAAAAAATTTACTACATAATCCTATTAACAAGATGAAAAAGTTAAAGCTTAACAAAATTAAAATAGTTAATCGTTTTTTAGAAATTAAGAATTTGATTAAAACTTATGAATTTGAAGTTTGCTCTTGGGTAACGTTGGGAATCTTTGTTTTGATATCATCAATCTTAAAGTTGGAGATTAAAAATCTTTTGAAAGTATTTTACTAAAACGATTCAAAAGTAGTGTTTAATGAAAATATTAAAATGATTTTTGGTTAAAGGTGTATAAATCTTTTTGTTGGATTTTGGGAATCAGTAGATTTTTTTTATAAATGAGATTTTAAAGTAGCTGTTGTAAAATTTAAGGGATACTAGAAGATTCAGTAAAGAATATTCATGGTTTTTACCACAGGTATCAGCTCTAAAGTAAACTAATTGGAGCTGAAAATCTAGGATCCTAACACATTAGACTTAGTCTGTAAGCTTCTTCAAGTCATAATAGTTTAATGGTTTGGCCTTCAGAATTGTAAATAATTTAAACCAAATGCTTTGCTTTGTCAACTACAAGTCATGAATTAAGGTTGTCGTAATGTAGCTTTGTTGGATATTTACTTAAAAAAACTAGTTATTCCTGATATCTCTATTTATTTGCCTTCTTTTTATTATTATTATTATTATTATTATTATTATTAATGGGGCATCCTAAAATGGTCATGGTGGCACTCATGACTCAGCTTTTTCTCTTATCTTCTAATTCATGCATAAAACCTTCCTACATTTCTAAAAAAGCATTTCATCCTTAATTTTTCTTATCTTGAACTTTTTTTTTTGCTGACTCATTTGTGTCAATAAAATAACAAGTTGTTTTCACAACTCATAACCAAACAAATCTTTAAATTTCTCAGCTTTTAGTGTTTTTCTTTAGATTTTGCATAAAATGTATGCCACAACAAACATGACTGGCAATTTTTGCTTTCTTCTGTATACAGTACTTGTTCATGGATCTAGAATTTACATTAAAAATAACTTTACTTGTTATGTTTATAAAGTCCCAAAGTGGTTTTATATGAATAATGTCTATGTCCTTAATAAATTAACTCATTTTTCAACATCTTATCTATCACAATTATTTTATCTGTGCATTTTATCTATAGAAAAAAAAAACTTTTATTTTAGCATTTCAACATTTTCTCATGACCACTTTTTTTTTTCATTAAGTTAATTCAGTGTATTTAATCAAACATTAAGAGCTGAATCATGACTTGCTCTAAAAATTGAATAATACTTTTAAATACATGTTTAATTTATTCTACTAATATCACTTTAAAACTGTGTGGTTATGAAAATATGATAATAAAAATGAGATGATAGTTGATTCAGTCTTTACAGACATTTGATATTTGATTTTAAGTGAAAGCAGTTGTTGTACTATTTGATAAGAAAATTAGGAATCCTATTTCTCTGAAGTCGACCCAAAGTAAATGTAATGAGATTTGACCTCTAATTTAACAAGCCAAAGCTCTTACCAATTGCCCATATACACAATAATAAAAAATTAAATAGAAATGTATTTTTATTAGCTTTAGTAGAAAATTCCTACACTTTTACGAGTTGAAAGTCGTTTCATTGAAAACTTAAGAGAAGTAATCTGCAGATTTTGCCATTCAAATTATTATTTAAATCCCTGCAAAACCTCTAAATAATTTTACTAGATTATTTTTATCAACAAAATACATTATTCAACCTCCCTCATTGGTTATTTAATTATCCAAACTCATTATACTAACTTCTACTTTTACATCAGAATAAGAAGCCTCGGGAAATTATTAGTACAATGTTGCACTTGTACTGTAAGGTTCTACCCTGTAGCTCATTTCATAATAGTATTCATTTAATTCTACAAAATACAGTCCTTGAAACTGACCCAAATAACTTCCAAATATCCAGATTCAATTTCATCCTTTGATAATTATTTTAATGAACAATCTCTTCAAAGTTTGAAATATGTCATTTGTATAAAATACTAATGTGTATTATAATCTAAAGATTTTTCCCTTCAATACTCAGTCTTGATCATTTTCTTTTCACTATGAAACTCTAAAGTTTATTTTAATAGATCTACTTTGAACTATTTTCCTTTAGCAAATCTATATTCTTCAAATACATATTTACAAGAAAAAAGTTAAAAATATTTTTATTTCTAGCTTATTTATTTTTTTGTCTAAAATTATTTTTATTTATCTTAATGCTTATCATACAGATGTAACAGGATTTAGCAAAATAAGACAAAATTAAAGGTTTTTCTAGATAGTTAATGTATGAATTACTTGTGATAGATAGAACTTAGAACCTCTTACTTGAGCACCCAATTCAGTGACCGGTTGACTTGGACCTCTCCATCAGATTTAATTAGACATGTGTACATTAGATTTTTATATTTTATCTTGTGCACTTTATTTATTTTAGTATGAAACAGAACTGAATTGTGTCCATTCTGAATTCAAAGAAGTTGTACCAAAAGAAGACAGAGCTGAATTAAAACTCACAGGTAAATTTAGAAAAAAGATAAACAAATTATGAATTTTTCAATGACTTTTCCATTATATTTTGAAAAGGTCAAAACCTAAGTATTTTATTCCTGTTATTCAATAGTTGTTAGAGTTAGTATACAATTAAAACTTCCTTTTCTTCACATTTTTGTTTTCAATTTTATATTCTCCATATTTAAGATCTCTTAAATAGATCTAATTATTTCAAAAGTAAATACAATATCTAGCCTACAGTTTTGTAGTTTTAGAAGTCTTAATATTGTAGTTTATCTTTATTTCTAACATATTATAATAAAACTAAGCAAACTCTAAGAATGTTTATTAACTTATGTTGTGCATTTACATATCTGGCAGTTCTCTACAGAAAAAAATCAGTATTAAATATCTTCAAAATATTTGAAACTATTAAATAAAAAAAAACAAATTATAGGATATCGAAAAATATCTCTCTTGTTCCAATATTAGATTAATATGATGTTTACTTGATCGAGCACCAATCCAAATTAGGCATAAGGTCATTTTTATGTGCTATATTAGATTAATATGGTCTTTAAGGAAAGCTAATGAAATTATACAATTAAACCTATGACACCAATAATAATTTAAATGGTTATTAAGATACTATTATAAATTAAAATTATTAAGCCTTCCATAATTTCTTGTATAATAGGAAGTTTATACTGAACTATTCAAACTAGTAAGGAAGTGAACTAATTGTGTGTTTACTTTTTATTATAGTGAAAATCTTTCTTTATAATCTTCAACCTCCTTCAGTCGTTAGAGAAGCTGTAGAGAAAGGTAATTTACTTTTCAATATTTTATCTTTATCTCAACATTTATTGATTTTGCTTTGTTTCTTTTGTCTTTTTAAAACACTTTACCAACAAGATAAACTGGAATCCATTTCCTCTCATTGAAGAAAGAGGTTTAGTAACAGAAATTGTTCTAGAGACAAACTTTTTCTTTTCTTTTTTCTCCTTTTTTTCTTTTTCTTTTTTTTTTTTTTTAAATTTCTTTTTCCTTTTCTTTTTTTCCTTTGAAAAATTCAATTTAATGTTCTTCAATGGCAAACTATGCTTTTTATTCTCAAACCATCTTGAATTGGTCTTAATGAATTCCTTTTGACAATTGTATAATTGAATTTATAATTAAATAATAATTATCTGAAATGTTTTTCTTTGTTTTTAGTATTGGATGAATTGGAGGTTGACTATATTGAAACGTTGTTGCTCTCTTGGAATGGTGAATTTGATGAAGATGAAAGTGAAGTTGAATTAAAGTTGAAACATGTGAAACCATATTGGGAAGTTGTTCAACAATTATTTGAAGAAGAATTGTTGTTAATGCCAGGTGTATCAGATTTGGACATTGAATTATTGGAAGAATTGTACAAATGGGCCACAGTACGTTTCAGCTTTTTCAAAGTACACACAAAAGGGCACACACTTCTTGTTAGGTTTTTTTTTGTCTTGCATTTTTAAATGAAATGAACTTTCTAAAAGTTACCCATGCAAGGAAAACGTCTTACTCTTACTTCCTAACTTATTTTATTGTATAAACAAATTTTCAACTCTAGGCGCATATGCGTATCATCTTAGCTCAGCTATTCCATCTGGTTGCAAATCCTCTGATTATTTTTATAAAAAAAATACTCAACTCTAAATAAATGGTGTCATTAGAATTCCTGTGTCATTGCTTTGTGAGCACTTGGCGCAGGAATATACTTCTAATCGAGATGCTCTTTAGCAGTATAACAGTGAACGGCCTATAAAATGCTGTCAGTCCAATATTCAACCCGCTGGTGCTCTCTCGTTGCCATCTCGTTGCTTCATCTCAACACCTACCTACGCGATTGTGGTTTTCAATACCAGGTTACCTAACCAATTGACACCTTGTCTCTGGCAGGGTTCGTTTTCCCAAGTGGATTTCTATTGCAACTTGCCTTTTACTGAAAGGCTACTTAGGCCCACTTACACACGTTGTCAAAAGTTTGAGAAAATATTTAAACTTTAATTTAAAACTTTTATTTAAAATTTAGAAGGGATTTCATTCATATCATATTAGTTAATTAAGGAAACGGAAAGACGTTCTCTGTCCCCTCCCTCACACGACCATCCAATAGTTAAAACCTCTTCAATTAGAGTTACTCACTAGGGTGAGAACTGGAAGTCACAGAATAGTCTGAGATTGTGAAAAATTCTATCATGACAGAAAGAATGATCAAAGCCTGAAGAGGTGAGGATAGATCTTCCTGCTCAACAACAACAACAACACATCTTTTTTTCATGCTTTATTCTTCAGTTTTGATAATTTTTTGGTAATAATGTTCTTTTGTTGTATTTCTTGCAGGTAAAACCATGCATCAACCAAGTGAATTTGGCCAGTTGTTGTGTGATGCCCCCAGAATTGATAGAATTTGCTAAAGAATCTGAAATCCAATTGCTTACCCACAGTGATCCAAAAGGTGAACTTCACAATTTCTTAGATGTTCCTTTTTTACAGCTTAACAATCTCTTACTCAACCAATTCTCTACCAAAGCCCAACCATGTGCCTTTTAAAAAAAACAAAACAAGCAAGCTAAAACCGTAATATTAGTTTAAAAACTACCAAAATCAAAAATATCCTGAATACCATATAACAGAATTTGCCACTACAGAAAGCCTCCTTCACTAAAAAAAAAAGAAAAAAACTCCAACAATCAGCTTAACAAACCAAATAACCCAAAACAACAATAGAAATAAAATTTAATGTATAAACTGACAAAATTCTCTTCAAAACCTATGGGATCTTGAATAACCAGAAAAGGTTGAAAGGTCGTTAAACCTAAGCAAACCAAACCAAATCTACCAAATTATTGGTTGTGAAAAAGGAATTTTTAGAAGTCTACTTAAAATCTTGTCAATTACCACATATTGTTTAAGAGACACAGTTGCTAATGATTTTTTATTTATGAATTTAATGTCATCATCGGAAGTAGAAGTTTTTTTATTTTAATAAAATAGAAAACAAATTTAGGAATTGACTTTATTATTCGGACTTCTGTCTTTATCTTGGTAGTTTAGATGCTTCTACACTACGTTTTGGCCTAGTTTACCTCAGGCCATCTTCAGGTGTTTTAACCGTAACCTCAGGTAGGGATGTTGTGTCTCGTCACTGAATCACCAGTAAAACACTTGAAGATGGCCTGAGGTAAACTAGGCCGAATCGTAGTGTAGAAACATCAAAATTACCAGGATGAGAACAGAAGTCTGAATAATAAAGTCAATTCCTAAACTATGAAGCCTCATCTCAAAAATAAAGAAAATAATAAAAACAAATTATTTAAAATTTTGTCAAAAATGAAGACAATTTCTTGTAGGATTGAATTATTTATTCGCCATTAATTCTTTTTTTTTAATTTCTGTGTGTTTTTAAGGTTTAAATTTAGAGAAAAAAATTGAATTTTAAACTTTATTTGTTAAACACTTGATCTTTACCCATTTTATTAAAAACAAATAAAGGCTTAAAATACATTTTTCAGATAGTAAAGAGTTTTTAAAATGTGAAATAGATTTTGTAAATAAGTTTCATTTCCATGCCATTGACAATGCTCATACTTACCTCAAAGCAATAACTTAATAGTTACCTAACAGGATTATAAAGTTTTTTGGGTTTTTTTTATTATTATTATAAAACTATTTTTATCAAAGCAAGAAGATATCAAATCCAAAATTTTATTTTCTGGAATATTTAGCTATTGGTTAAGTTGTACCAGTTTTACTGAACATCAATCAATTTCATTAAAAAACCAAAAAAGCAGTTAATAAAAATTTTGTTTTTCTATTTGTTACAAAAAAATCTTGTTAAAATGAAAGTTAAAACATTTCCTTGTAAAAATTTAAAAAGTAGTTATGGCATTAAAAAGAATCCCATAATTTTAATAAAATTATTTTCTGTGAAATAACATAAATAGACGGATAAACAAGATAAATTGAAAATAAATTTATCTATGTGATTATTTTTCAATGGCTTAATTACTTTATTTTTTTCACCAAAGCAATTCTTTTTCCTCTACAGTATTTTTCAATAATGCTAACTTATTTAAAATTTTGTTCTTTTATTAAAGATAGAAATGTTTTAGAAATCACTTTGAAAACCGGATTCTAGTTTAGATTGTTTTTGCTTCTATTCTCTTTAAGTAGAAAATAACTTTAGGATACTGCTTATATAAAAGCCATAATCTTTGAACTTCTCACTAGTCTTTTTTTCTGTTTGTTCATATTCTTTTGTCTTTGTTGAATATCTACAATGTTTATGATAAGTTATTTTAATATAAGAAACAAAAGAGAAAAAATTATTTTGTTTGGCCTATTTAGTCACATATCATGAGTTTGCAAGTCTCCAGATAAAAATAGAAAAAATAAAACATTTTTGACAGGGGTTCTCATTGGGGAGGGGGTAAGAAAATTCTTGTTTAATTACTTTTTTTTTTTTTTTTTTTTTT
>JAUZSX010289988.1:0-14315 GCA_034780655.1 Idiosepius hallami
ATATTTATATTATCAATGAATACATAATATAATATATAGGAGAAGAGCAACACTAAATGCAAAAAAGACAGATATATAGAGCATAAAAAATGGCGTTGTGCCAAACATTGGTTGTTGCTCGACCAAGTAGATATTATATAATATAAGAATATAAGAATGTTGTATTTTTCAACGATAGCAACAACAACTAAATCAAGAACAACAACAACAATAACAATAATAATATATAAAATAATGATTTATACAAGCCCATTGGTTATCATTCTAATTTAATTTATTTGTTTCGTTCATTTATGAAAGCCTACTTGACTTAAAACATTGTTTAGTCTCATACTTCTCTTTCATTCTCTTCCTGTCTAATTCTTTTTTTTTTCTCTTTTTATGTTTCTCTTAATCGTAAATGTTGGGAAAATGAAATTATAGATTATAAATAAAACGACTGCAATTAGAACTCGCGAGTTACGATTCCGAAATCTGACTGTCTACCCATTAGACCTGTTGAACCCGAAACTTTTGTTGTTGCAACCTTCTTATCTACCATAATCATATTAGGTTGGCTGTGGGATTGTTTTGTCAGAGTTTTTAAATAACTTCTGAGTTTATCTTGTATAGACTGTGCCTCCACAAAGAACCGAAATTTGAGGAAATTAGAGATATCGTTATACTTTATATTCATGTGGTATTCAACACTTTTGATTTCTCATTAAACACCTATTTCTTTACATTCATAGCCACATACATATATACACATAAATATACACACATATCTAGAGATGTACGCATATATTTTATTTATGAATACCTTTACAATATTTAGAGAGTGTATTTATGTGCGTTCAAGTGCATGTAATATTTATATATTGATTTCTGTGTAAGTTTGTATATTGAAGAGTTTTGATAGATTGTGCTGAGTTCGTTTTCTATAAAATATTGAAAAGTAACTGCACGGGAAATGGTGGGAAAAGAAAATGGCGTATTTATATTAATAAGGTTTTGTTTTTCATCCCCATCATCATAATCATCATTATAATCAGTATCAACTTTTTTTCTTTTTTCCTTTGCAAAAAAAATATTTTTTGAATAAGGAGAACCGACCGGATATTTCTCCTCTGACTATGACACTAATCATATGCCAATTCTGACAATCTTTTAACGCACAAAGCCAATTCCATTCTTTATAAAGACCTAAAATACTGCAAAATAAAAACATACAACTCGCTTGTCTGCATATAGTCTAACCACTTCCACTGATAACAACCAACGACAAAAATAACAACTACTGCATCAGCAATAATAATAATGACAATAATGTTTTTGGCCTCTTCTCTTACAAATTCCCTAATATCACAGGGAAGAAACCAGTCGCGATCTTTATTTTATTTTTTAGTACTTTTTGATACTTTAATTCCTCTATAAATAATTTTCCTCTTCTTTTTCTTATTAGTGCATTTTCTTGTATCTGGGTTTTCGTTGGGTTCCCTTCTCCAAGTATTACACTTTATCACAAAACACCTTATTATTTTTACCTATCAATTTATAGGTTTTGTGACACTAAAACCTTTATGAAATAATAATAATGTTTATATCAATAAAACCATCAAGTAACATAATGCAAATAAAAATGCTTGTGGTATTCGGATCCTTCAGAGTCACGTATATCATGGATAGCATTAAAAATCTCTAGATATAAGAATTAAAAGGGAACAGCAAATATTACAAAATAAAGAAACAAATCTTTCTACCAAAAAAATTGTAAAGAGCTTATAATAAGGTGGACCCTAATACTTATTGTATTAAACATTTTCGATATTAAAAAACACAAAAAGCAAAACTAATAATTTCTTCAAAACACCCGAGGAAACACAGCCAAGAACAACTTGAAAGAGACCATTGCATCTGCAAAGAAGAGCAAAGAACGAACTAAAGGGTCAATATACCAATTAGAACAGAAAAAGCAAAGTTGGAACGAAAACCAATCCATGAAGAATTCCTGATAAATGTAAAAGTAGATGCACACGTAAAGTGATTCCTTGTAAATTGTTGCACAGGACAGTGCACTCGCACTAGCTCTATAAAAGTAATAATCAAGAAAAAGCTGAATAACAGAAAAAACAGATTATGTGAACAAGAAGAAACCTTGAAAAACATTATTTGTAAATGCACAAAAACCCTGACAGAACTGGATACAAAAAACGATCCACTGGATCTTGGGGGTGGGGAAACCAATCAATTCAAACTGGATATGGACAAGACCAAAGCTTTGCAAGAAAGTGAAAACCATAAATTTCCATGGAAACTTGACATAAAAACAGATAGACAAATGAACAAGAACAATGAACCTATAATCATTAACAAGAAGAAAAAAACTAGTCTAACCACAGACCGAACATAAAGAAAATAGAAAAAAATTATCAGCAAATACCAGGAAGCAACCGGGGAACTAAGGAAAATATGAGGTAAAAACTAGAGTTATACCAATTATCATATGAGCACTTTGAATAATCTTAAAAGACCATTTGAAAAGACTTAATGAAATAGGCGTCAAAGGAAAAATAAATACATTAAAGACCACTGCACGCATGGGAACAGCTAATATATTCAGAAAAGTATTACATTATGGAAACTAAAACCAAGAAGAAAAGATGGAGAAAAGAAAAAATACGCAGAACAAATGTGTATGTTCGAAGATAGGGAGCTTGATGTCACTGACGGCAAGATGTACTAAAGGACACTATTGTCACTGTGCCTGCAGGAAAATCCACTAAGCATTAGCTGAGTCAGGATCTTGCTAATCGCAGGCGTGAACTGAAAACAGCAGTTGCGTCACCATACAGTCTTTGATTGAAATTGAGCAGCAACTGCTAGAGCTTACAAAGAGAAACTTGTCACTTTGTCTCTAGTTAAAAACATTGGTCATCAACAGCACACAAGCAATGAAAACTGTCGGAACTCTTAATAATAATAATAATAATAATAATAATAATAATAATAATAATAATAATAATATTAATGATAAAAAGTGCGCGAATTGGAAACATCAGGGTGAAAGCCCCGGAAGATGTTGCACCGTAAGTCTTTGACTGAAATGGTGTGGAACTTACTGGAAATCAGAGAAGACTTGTTGTCACTTTGACTCCAGTAGAAACCACTAGTTGCTGGGCGTGTGAGTGCCTGGTAATTGGTCCTACAATAACACAAGTTAAAATACCATGTCTCATAATCAAGTGGAAAAACAGCTAAATGTTAGATGTGAATATCTGCTATTAGCACAAGCAACATAAGAAATATGAGAGATTACAAATATAGAAACATTAATTGTTATTTTATTTAAAAAAAAAAAACTGAATATGTCTTGGAAAACAAACAAGAAAATTTTAATATATGCGCCGTATATACTACTGCACCCATAATAACAGCTGTTTGATATTACAGTGGGAAAACAAAACCAAGGAAAAGAAATAAATGGCGAAATAGATAAGGAGACATATGAATATTCGGAATCTATATTAGATAACTACCTGATAGTAGCCAATGTCTGTGGTGAAGAGGTGACATCATAGGTTCCCTTCATAGAATAAAATCAAAGATGCTGACTCAAAGGTGTTGTTCTATTAGCAGAAGCAAAGTCATAGTTTTTTTTCTGAATATGTCTTGAAAAACAAACAAGAAAATTTTAAAATAGGCGCCGTATATACCATTGTACCCATTATAAAAGCTGTTTAGTATTACAGTGGGAAAATGAAACCAAGGTAGGTGTGATGACTAGGACTGTGACAATAAACTTTTATTACAGAATTTTTTGTCACAGGACCAGTTACTAGGGCTGTGACAAAAATATTCTTTAATAAAACCAAACTGCAACAGCCCTACTAATAAGTACAGAATTTAAAGAAGATGGTAAAATCACAAAGTAATCGAGTAATGACAGGAATGAAAAAATAACTACAGCTAATATAACTATATAATTAAAAAGAAATGGTAAAATTGCACAATAGTTAAGTAATGACAAGAATATTCTTTAATAAAAGCATATTGTCATAGTCCTAGTGATGACTCGATAAGGATATACATTTTTTTTTACTTAGGTAATATTCACCAAAAAGTAAACTTTCTGTTTGAGAATTTTCCTCTCCTATACAATATGGAAAGCATATCTACCCTAAATAGAATGTCAGAAAAGATGCTGGAGTGTGTTAAAGAATTCCTATTGCCATTTGGAACTCTAGAAGTCACTAGATTGAGAGTAATATTGGTGATAAGCATGGCAACTCTCAATACTAGATTTCTTGCATGAGAAGATATCTCTGACAGTTTCTGATTTGAACAATCATCAAGAGACTTGTTTTCACTCTATTCTCTGACAGCGTAAAAGCTTTGACACTAAGCAGTGGAGAAACTTATCATAGCATAAACAAATAGAAATTATGAGGATTGGCAGAGACTTGATGTTGCAGGGTCTCATACAAAAGAAAATGTTGAAAAAAAAAATGAGATTACTCTAGTGATCAGGATCAGCATGAAGTGTTGTACAATATTAAAATTAAATACAGTATTTTATATTAACATTGATTAAAATTATGTTTTCTCTGAAATTCAATAAAATGTTATTGCATGTCAGAATTGAATAGAATATTTTACATTGACATCGAAAAAAATGGTGATTTACGTTTAAGTGGCAAAAAATGTATCCTAAGAATCTGAATAAAATGTTTTTATATCAAAGTTGTATGAAAAATTAAATCGATTTATTTTTTCTTGCAGGAACTGAAATATTTCATATTTAAATGGAATGATTTAAAAAAAACATTTTATAATCTAATAAAAAGTATTTTCATTAAAAAAATTGCACAAAATATTGATTCATAAAAGAATTTTCATGAAATTTTATTTCACTGTTTGCTTTTTTGCTTGACGAAATTTCGCATTGCAATATTTTTTGATAAAAATAGTCATTAACAGAAAATTCCCTTTGATAAATTAAGATATTTTATTTTAATTATTAAAAAAAATTGATTATAAAAAAATAAATATCCTCTCGAAAAAGTTAAATTTGTTGAGTGAAATCCCAGATTATTTAAAAAAATTGAAACTAATTAAAACCAATTGAAATGTTAAATAAAAATTGTGTTTTCCCTCGAAACGGTGATTAATTAATAAAAAAATTAATTATTAAAAAAATACATGACCCCTCGAAAAATGGTGAAATTTGTTGAGTTGAATGCTCGAAAAAAAAAATGAAACCAATTAAAACCAATTGAAACGTTAAATAAAAAATTCATATTTTTATTTAAAAAATTGATAATATTTTAATTAAATAAAAAAATCAATTAAAAAAAAACTATCTCCGTTTGAAAGCGGATCACATCCTCCGAAGGCCAACTCTCAACTAGTTAAGCAGTCGAAGTGGCTCAGTGGATAGACAATCGGACTTCAGAGCCGTGCTTGCTACGCAGGTTCGAATCCAAGTTGTTCCGTCTACGTTAACATGTCGACTACTACCCTTGGTAAAGGTTTAAAGCCAAATCTTCCCTCTAGCTATGGGTTAAATAGTGCAAGACCTCAACAGCGGATGTGGCGGATGATGTCAACAGTGACACAACGGCCCTGAAGGCGGAGGAGGCTGCAACAGAGGATGACCTCCAGTCGTCAGTTGGCACAAGGCCAACCTCAGCCAAGGAGTCGTGTGCATCAGTCTCCCCACGTTAAAAGACATCACGTACAGGCGTCCTCCACGAAAGGGTCCACAGATCCAAGACGGAAGGCAGTCATACTCGAGAACGAGTGATGCCAAGAGAGAGATTATTTTAAGAACCAGAATTATCCAAATATTTTCATAGCTTTTTCTCTTTATTGATTTTTCAAATAATATTTATTCTTTTATTTATTTTTTGTTGCTTTTTCAATATTCATTTTTTTTCTCAGATCAAATCTAAAACTTTGTATTCAAATGACCATCCAGAATGGAATCAAGATTTGCGACTTGGCCTTCAAGTAAGAAAATATATTTGATTTTTTTCCTTTTTTTTCTTTTAATGATTTATTTTTCTTACCTAAAGCTTTTATAATCTAATTTTATTAATGATTATAATTATTTTATTATATTGTATAGTTGTTAAATTATACATAATATATGTATGTATGTATGTATAAAGTTTTATCCACCAAATTTCGTCAGTTGGTAGATGAGCTCTGTTGGGATTTCTGAGATATACAAGGTATCATTGTCCATTTATTCTAATTTTAATTTATATCAATTTTAATTTATATATATATATATAAGAAAATATATTATATATATTAATATAAGAAATAAGATTGCTTAAATTTATAGTTAGAGTGCTCAATATCAGTGATAGAGCGTGTCGTGTATATTAGTTAATTGTAGACAATATATACATATATATACATATATATATATATATATATATATTATAATATTGTATAATTGTTATATTATTAAAATATAACAATTATATTAATTGATGTTGAAAACAATGGAATTGAACAAGAGTTAAAATAAACTGCTTTTATTTTTTAATTATTTCAGTTTCCATCAATGTGTGAAAGAATAAAGTTTATCATCAAAGACTGGTAGGATTTTTTATTATTCCAATTTCTATAAAAATAAATTGGTGTAAGAAATTATTTTCTTTAAATACAAACGCCTTCGGTTTTGTTGTCAGAATCTTGATATAAATTAATTTTCCCAAAGTCCTATAACAGACCAGTGAGGTTCTATAACCTTTTAAATGTATATTCCTAAACTTTGAAGATATTAATTTTTGTGTTTTCAAAAACCAATTTTTATTTTTAAATTTTGAATCTTTTTTTTTTTTAATTACAAGTTATTCAATGCAGCAGCATTCTTCAACTAATTTTGTACAAGATTTTTGTTGACTACTTTTTAGAATATGAAAGTAAATATGACCTGGAATCAGTGGGGAGCCCTAGGCTTGTTTCTCTGCAAGGAAATGGTTCTATCTAATAGTGATAAAAAGTATAGACACGTGTGTGACTTTTGCAATAGCATCAGGCCATGGCTCACTGGTTGGGAATCACTTAAATAGACTAAATGATCATCAATTCAACTTTTAAAAATACATTGGCTGAAATTTAAAGTATGTTTGAATTTATTAGTGGAGTCTTGATTAATATTTTTATTCAAGTTATTCAGACTTTTACTCTCGTCTTCACTATTGCCTTCACATTTTAGTTGTTTTGCTCTTTAGACTTCTTTATGTACAACCTAAACTTATGAATCTTCATCTCAAACATGGAAACCTTTTTTTAAATCAGCAAACTTCAAGCACATCAGCAAAAATCTTGTGAACATTGAAGATAAGAGTATAATCCTGAATAATTTGAATGAAGATAATTTTTTTTCTTAATCCTTAATTTCATTAATGCTCAACTCATTATGCATGTTAGTCCCTATCTTCTGTAGAACCCCATATTTGTTGTGCACTGCATTATCATCAGCATCATCATCAAACAAAGCAACTTGAAATGCTTAAGTAACAATTTTTCAAAAGAATTTTATATGGAATTTTCAATACTTAATATTAGCATGAAAAATGTGAGAAATAAATGCTTAATTCATATAAACAATGAGATCAACTAAAATAGAATTGTTTGTATAGTTGAGTTTAATAGCATATTAATTATGATTGCTAAGATCTTCTTCACATAATTGTTTTAATAATGAATAATATCAAAGCAGCTTTGTCCACATTACTGGTTTTAGTAAAATTATTTATTTACTCATTTAAGGTGCTTTTTTTTTACATTGAATACAAGTTTCAATACAAAAAGATAAAATACAAGTATATAATATTTGTCCTATAGTGACTTATCAATTTTTATAATTTACTGGGGGAGGGGTGCATGTGTTTTCAAAAATTGCTTGTGAGTAAATTTGTTATGTAGAGGTTTGATTTAGGACTAAACCATTACATTTTTATTCCAAGTTAAAGTTTTCACCACCATTAAAAAGAAGACGTATGCAAAAAAAGTTGTTTTTTTTTAAAATTCAGTCTATTGAAATTTTACTTATTACTTGGGCTGAGACAATATGCTTTTATTAAAGAATATGCTTGTCACAGTACTGTGATGAGAATATTCTTTAATAGAAGCATATTGTTACAGCTCTAAAGGTTGTTCTGCCAAACCAATATCTCTTCCCTCTTTTTTTTATCATAAATCCCTACATTGCATTCATATCATAATTGTGACTACATATAAAAGGTTCACAAAACCTTACAGAAATAATGTTGGATTTTTTCCATTGTTTTCATTTGATTAAAAACTGCTGAATTAAAAGGTCAAACCTTTGACATTAGAGATCAGGTGTGACCTGCAGAGAAATCTAACACCTCTCTTAATTACTTTTCATAATTAAATCTTTAATTTCCTAAAATAAAAAAAAAAGAGAATTGCCTTTATTAATTCAAGGATTTAATTTTTGTGATAAATTTTGTTTCTTACATAAATATTTAATTTGATAGTAGTAATTACATTATTTTTCCCATAAAACATCCAACTTCAAAAACTGAGATTTGACCTTCCTTACCCACAAAACCTTAGACTCTAAATAATAAATAACACTTCTCTGAATTTTAAACTTTTTTTTGCTTAAATAAAAATATATTCGGGTGATTTATCTTTGTGGCACTTAACATTTGTTTTGTTCTCCATTTTCTTAGGGATCGGATAAATAATGATGATGTTGTTTCTTCCCATTTCTTAAATACGAATAGTATTTCTGCCTTTGGAGAAAATGGTTTGTTCTTTCACTGTTCTGAGTCTTTCTTAGTCTTTGACTTCATTGAAGACTGACCCTCTTTGTCCTCACCCTGACCAAACTGAATGCATGTCCAAAGCCAGAATTCATTTTTTCCTGCTGCCAATATTAAATTTTACTAATTAAATTTGCCTGAGCATAGCTTCTAGATTGCTGCTAATCTGAAGATATTTATATATAAACATTTTTAATGACTTATTTAATCTTAACAAATGATGAAAGGTAAATTTTGATGGAATGTTATGTTAATAAATAAAGTTATAAAAATAAAATGATTTAGATAAAAAAAGTCCTGATTAAAAACTAAAATTCACTTTTATTAAATTTGTTTTGCCCATTGATAGTTTCAAAATACATTTTTTATATAGATTTTATTTTCAAAACTATGTTTAGATATTTTTTTTTTGTTTAAATAAAGATGAAATATTGAAATTTGAAAAAAACAAAAAAACAATTTAAATAAATTAGTCGTGAATGATTGAGAGTCTTCCAATGAATTCAAAATTCTATGAAAAAATGGATGTCTAATTTCTTTTCTGAAATATTTTATTAAATAAAGATAAGAAAAAAATTCCAAACCCTTATTTTGTTTCTAATAAATCTTTAAAAAAACAAACTATTTTCTTTATTGCTTTTATTAAATATATAAAAGAAATTATAAGAATTAAAATTTATATTTTATTTAAAAATACTTTTTTTACAAATTACATTGTAATTTTTTTATATATTCATGATTAGTTTTTTTTAAATTAAATTTTGTTATTTAGCATTTTTCTTGTATATATTCATAAATAAATATTGTTTGAAATTTTTTTCATTTTAAAGATAAGAAAATGATGGCATTTGTCTTGTCACATTTCTTCTCTTATTTTAAACTTAAAATAAAATTCTTCAAATATTGGAAACTTGGCAATTCTATAAAAAAAACTCACTTTAAACATTCCATCAAAATTTGTTTCAAAATTTTCTTTTCTTTTTATTTCCATATTTTATTATAATAATCCTTTTAAAATGTTCAATTAATCACTTTTTTCAAGGTTGGGTAAGACATTTGGTATCTGTATGAAGTTTATTTACTTTTAGGTTCCAAGAATATTTATGCTTTCAGGTAGGCTTTTCAAAATCCATTAAAAAAATAGATTTTTTATGCAAATTTTTAATTTTTGATTTTGTTTGTTTTTTCTAGTGTTGTTTGTTCAAGTTTATAATTTCAGGGACATTTTGATTTTAAGTCTTCATGAATATTTCTAAAAAGACTTTAAATGTCTATGTTTAACATTTTTCTTTTGTTTTTGTTTTGTTTTTTTTATTCCTGAATTTTAAAATATCAAATAATTAAAAGAGATTCTCTAAAATCGTGTGTTTGTGATATCACTTTATAAAACTCCTATGAATTTTGAGACTCAAGACTTGACATTTTGTACGTATAAATTACACGTTTTGGTGCTACAATCCCCGAGCATCATCAGTTCTGTAACTCCTCATCCTTAAAGGTTTCGGGCCTAAAAAAAAACAGCAAACCTGTGGCTGGTCCGACCAAATGCTATCAAACATTCAGCCCATGCAAGGATTGAACAAGGATCTACCACTTGAGCTTGATTATTTTTATTGAAAAAAAAAAAATGGGATGTTTGATGTTGCTATTTGGGGGTGCCTGGCTACTAAGGTGATCTCATTCTTTCTAGGAAGAAGTAGATAAAAATAACAAATAGCCACTATTGAATTTTGGCATTCAGAACCCTAATTCCACAATTTTTATTTTTATTTATTTCATATAAGGTATTCAAACCTGGAGTTTTTTTTAACCAGTTTTGAGCCAGAATTTAGGTTCTAAGAAGACAAAGTTAAAAAGATTGCACCATTGTAGTCTCTACCAAACTACACTGTCAATTTGGGGTCTAAACAATAAAAATTTCATATATGGTGTCTTGAAACCTATTAAAAACTTTTTGATTGATTTTGAGTCATAAAAAATAGCTGTTAAAGGGTCTAAATTTAGAATTACAAAAAGCATAAACAAAAATAGACATAAAAGCAAGCGTTGAACTATTCAGACCACCAAAATTTGCATAGCATACTGATTTAGACCATTGAAATTTGTATCTGTACAAATGTTGTATCTGCTTTCTTTGCAATATATCAAAAATCGATTTATTGATCAATTTTTATAATTTTTTAAATGTTTTTTTTATTATTTTTATTTTTTAATTTGTTGGTTTCATTCTGGATATCTTTTTTTTTCTTTAACCCCTCTCTCCTCCCAAACAAAAAAAAAAAATATTGGGGAAAATAGAAATACTTACTGGAATTTTCCAGATTTGAAGAATACAAAATTGGTATTTTTTCATGAAAATTTTTAAGGATTTTTTAAATGAAGGGTAAAATTTACTATCGAAAAAAAATTGTGTATTTATGTGTTAAAAAAATGTATTTTATGGGGTACATTTTAGAATTCTGTGCAAATAAAATGAATATTGTTAATTATTTACAGTTTTTTGAGATAATATATTGTTTTAAATCGATTTATAAAAGATTTATGAATGAGAGATAAATTCTTATTGATATTTATCAAAAAACAAATTTGGAAACAATGTTCTAGATTTTTTTTCTTAGGAAAAATTGCTTTAAAAAATTATAAAACAAGGAAGATTTCATCTAACAATGTTTTTTTTTTTTTTAATGCTGACTGGTAACGTCTAATAAACCATAATTATATAAACAATTCTTATTCTGGAAAAAATGAGAAGGTAATGATTTAAAAAAAAAAAAAAATTAAAAGACATTAAATTTTAGAATTTAGCACAAGTTTTCTTTCCATAACAAAGAGATATAACTTTAAATATTTCATTTGAATTATGAGCAGGAACTGAGATTTCTGATTAAATTAGATTTTACTAATTATTATCACAAATAGTTAAGTATTCTAACATTATAATTTTGTCAATTAGGGATTAAAATATCAATTAAAAATAACTTTGTGTCATTTTTCGAAGTAATTTTTTTTTTAAAGAATTTTTTGTTGAAAATAGAGAAAAAATATGTAAAAAAACCCAAAAAATGACACAGCATGTTTTTAATGTTGATGATCCTGCATAATATTTCTCTATTGATCTGAGTTTGTCCTTAGGTAAGTGCGGATTTTAAAATCTTGAATTATTGTGAATATCCGAATGATCTGATGTCGCAAAAAAATTAATTTGTCTTTATGAAGTCAAAGAAAACAAACTTAATCTTTTCTTTTTCTGTTTAACACAGGGATCGACTGAATGAAGATGACACTGTGGGAACTTACTATTTACCTATATCTTTGATTTCCTCATCAGGGGACTCTGGTGATTATTATTATTTACTCTTTTTTTTTTCTAGAAATGTCAAGTTATGCTGCAAGTGTTTGCTTCTCCCCAAAGAAATGCGGTGTGGGGAGTCCCCACCCCCCTCTCTCTGGATCTCTTTTAGACTTATTTATTTAGAGGAAATTAGAATGAGTCATAAAGGTTATTTGCTTGAAAACTTTTCGGATCTTTTCTAGAAGACCTCTGCCAAAAAAAATACCCCCGCCACCCAATTACTCAAATTATGCCACAGCCGCGTACATTGCACCTACATCTGTCAAACTGAATGGATAATATCATGGGGTGACCATTCCTACAGATCCTCTCCTGATGTAATGTTCCACAATTTTGGAGGAACTGAACTACGGACTTTTTGTCGTGCACCTGAGACGACAGCGACTTGGGGTGACTCACTCAAAGTTAGTGAGTGTTATGGGCGCATGAATGTGTCATGGCACGGGTAAACTGACCTACCGGGTTACTTCCCCGTGGCGGTGGTATTTTTTTTAGAATTCCGATTTTTACATTAGTGGGGGAGGTCTTCTAGAAAAGATCCAAAATTAGAGTTTGATGTTTAAGCCTTTAGACGCTAAGAGGCCGAAATATCGGTCGTGACAACATAGGACAAAAGAAGACGCACCAATATTTTGGTTTCAATATGTCCTCTAATAAAACGACTCTGAGTGACTACTTGGAAATTTTGATAAGTCGGGGTTCAAAGAATAAAATTTCAGAACTAAGTTAGAGTCTGATTATCTGAAACTTAAGGAGTTGAAGTCACAGTTGGAGTGGAAGCTTGCCGAGTTCATAGAATCGGTGTCGAAGTCGAGAGGTTTACCTTATTGACTACAGAGATTGGCGCCCCTAAATAAATGGCGCCCGCGGTGGACCACCTTGAGTCTTACAAATACAAAGAAACCAAACTCAAGCATTCTTTTCTTTTTTTTTTTCTTTTCTTTTTCAACTTTCGAACGGTAAGCAATTTAATGGTCACGTGATATGTTCGTCTCCCAAACAGATTGCGTCTGTTCATCACCCAGACCCTCTTCCGACTCATCCATCTTGGGTGTGTCCCCTTTATTTATTGGTTTCTCCTTACCCGATACTCCCATCTTTGTCACCCCGTTCCTTGAGTCATTCCACCATCACTTGTTCGTTTTTGAAACCTAGATCTTTTTCTATTATATTATTATTATTATTATTATTATTATTATTATTTATTATTATTATTATTAATATTATCATTATTATTATTATCATCATTATTACTATTATTATTATCATTATTATTATTATTATTATTAATATTATCACTATTATTATTAATATCATTATTATGATCATTATTATAATATTGATTATCACCATTATTATTATTATTGTTATTATTATTATTGATATAAATAACGGTTCTCTAATCATTAACTTGTTCTTTTAATTAATGATCCTATTTTCTCTAATTGCCACGTTTTTTTTCCCGTTGAAGGAATATCTTAATTAGCCATTGACGTCATTGTCATCAGGTCGTTATTGTCACCTGTCACCTGAAACGATCGATTTCCCCCCGTAAGGCGTTCATCGATGAACTTAAAATGCAAACATGTGAATCGAATCATTTGAGCATTTGATTAGTTTCGAAGATCGAATCATTTTTTGATTAATATTTCGACAAAAATTGAATCGAATGCTTTTGAAACAATGCGACACAAATATTGTTTCTGGGGGGAGGGGAGGGGATTGAAGAGAGGTGAATTCGGTTTTATAACATGCACACGCACACACCCAAACACACATACACATACACAAAGGCAGCGAAGTTGGAGCATTGGTAAAAGCTCGGGCTCTGGAATCGTAGTAAGCGAGTTCAAATCCCAGCCAAAACCATTTACCTTAAAAATGGCCATGTGTCAAACTTGGTTGCTGCTGCTCACCAAGTACATATAATACACATACATAGAGGCAGCAAAGTTGGAGCATTGGTAAAAGCTCGGGCTCTGGAATCGTAATAAGCGAGTTCAAATCCCAGCCAAAACCATTTACCTTAAAAATGGCCATGTGTCAAACTTGGTTGATGCTGCTCACCAAGTACATATAATACACATACACAGAGGCAGCAAAGTTGGAGCATTGGTAAAAGCTCGGGCTCTGGAATCGTAATAAGCGAGTTCAAATCCCAGCCAAAA
>JAUZSX010289998.1:0-14311 GCA_034780655.1 Idiosepius hallami
TCTCAGAGTCTATAAGGAACATACGTAACCGAAAGTCCTGACTACCTAAAGGCTCGCTTCGCTCGCCTTGGGATAACTAAAACAAATACATCACTTTTTTAAAGAAATTTTCATACTTTTTCCTATTTTTTTTCCTTAGGTTGATATTTATTTTCAAATTCAATTAAAAGATTTTAACAAAATATTTGAATTATTTGGATATCTTTTTATTAAATGAAAGAAGGTACTAATGCACAAAATTTTAATCAAATTAACAAAAATTCAGTAAGTAACAGAAAGAATCAACGGAGTAATTTTTATAATATTTTATCGATAAACCAATATTGTAACTTTGCCCGGTTTTCATTACACGGGGTTAAGCAAACTTCTTTTACAGACTTGGTCACGTATCATCGTTGATCAGGCCACAGAAGACTAGCAACTCACAATAACCACGAGGTCAGCGATACAGAAACCTATAAAAACCAAGGCAGAGAAAAAAATCAAACATTCGAGAACTCACGAAAACTTTGTTTGTAAAAGAAATAAGAAAAATTCTATGTGTTTTTTGTTTAACCAAGTGCCTTCCCTAGTGTAGAATAAATAGTTACATAACTATGCAAAATTAATGTTTTATATAGTTTATATGAAGGCATTACCGTGAAAAGTTAAGATTACATTAAAGCAGAAAATGTATTAATAAGTCATATACCCAACCAATTTAAGCCAAAGGCGAGATTTATGTTTTTCAGATTTGAGATTTTTTGTAATTAGTGTTTCCCTTCACCTAGATGAGTTACTCTCATTGATTTTATGGGTGTTATCTACCTTTGTTTTGGAATCAGTATTTTCCCCAAATCCAGACTAGTTACTCCCTCGAGTTAACGAGTCTAGGCTACTGAAAATCGACAGTATGGATTTGAACTCGCATAATACAATTTCGGAGTCCTAGCTTCGATGTATTAATGCAATGATAGCAGAAGATATTAGATTGGAAAAAAAGAAAAAATCCATTTTTATTTTGTTCAGATTGCAACCTGCCAAAATGTATACAATTAGTGTCTTTAGTTAATTTGCAATTTTAATACGATCATTGATTTTCCGAGAATAATAACTGGTAATGCTTAATCAGTTATTTAATCCTAGAGAAGATATATTGTTACAGTGCATCTGAGACATTGTCAGCTTGTAAAGTACAAAAAAGGCACATTGGTTTTTGAAGATGCATATAATATTCTATCTGTTTATAGGAGGAACGTATTGAATGATCGAAAATGCCAATAGTCGTTTGCCAAGTTTTTGCCTAGAAATATTTTACTTTCAATATAAGCTCGGAAATTAGGTAATTAGGAAGTCATTAAAGATGGTCTTTAGCAGATCCAATGTTAATGAGGAGAAAAAATAACTCACACATTTAATGCAATACCTAATTCAATAAACTCATGTCTTTTATTTTCAGTAAAACACATAATTAATTTATTTTCACCCAGAAACAAACAATAAAAAGAGTTATATAATGTCTGCCAAAGATGAAATTTTATTTAGCTGAAAAAGTTTTAGGTTTGCTGATATTGCACTTTTGGTTTTTTAAACCATTTACATGTGCCGATTTATTATTTTTGCTACGTTACATTTACTAACAAAGTGTGTTTCAAGTGTTTAAATGTCAAACAGATAATTTTTACCGGCATAACATGAAAAAAATTTTTTTCAAGCAATAAAATGCTTAAGAATACAGACATCTCAAAGAAAGAAATAGAGAGAGAGAGACAGAAGAGAGGGGGAGTGAGAGAGAGAGGAAGAAGGATTCAGCTTTATAAATAGTCACATATTTCACTATATTTTCAAAATGTCAAGCTATTTCTAAATAGAAGATAGGCATACATATTATGTGGTAATGTTATAAGAGAAATCATTCAAAGGCAATTCAACACGATTTGTCGAAACATTTTGGTTCAAATTACTCTTCAGTTTCTACTGCTTTAAGAACTTATTTCAGTTTACTTTGTAATAAGGCTTGTCAACTTTTGAGGTTATTTAACATCGACTACAAACCTATCTTTATTTTTGATAAAGTTTTTTTTTCACACGTTTTTTAATAACACAATATGCAATGCGTAATCCATGAAGGAATAGGGGAATTCATACCCCTTTTCAAAAGTTATAGTTTAATTATGAACGCTAATGGAGCGACTAGAATTCGAACTGATGCTTGGCTTATTTCTAACTGCTCCATGTGTACTTCCCCTTTTCTTAGTAATTTGATATTTGTTTGGATACATTTTTGATCATTTAATGGTTCACACATAAAATTTTGATAAACATTTTATTATTTGTTAATATATTTGAATAGCACTAGAAGCGCTGCTTAATCTTTAGCTGAAAGTTAGAGGTTTAATCTTTCCCCAAAGTATTAGCTGAAAAGTAAACGTAACAAAATAACTGGGATGAAAACTTGTGCCATATGTTTTTAAAGTCCGAACGTGAATCCCACGTGCCAATTTAACTTCCTATTTAGTTTAAGAGGACAGACCAAATCAAATGCTGTCACTTAAAACGGGAAGAAAATAAATTCTTAGAGTCGAAATGGGTTCAGTTATTGCAATGACAAATTATATGTTAAAGAGTGGCAATGATTTAAGATGTTTATTGTCTTTTAAAAATAGGTTCAGTCAAATAAATAAAGAGTTGAGATCTCTATCTCAGCATTTTCAATGAATCATTTTAAGAGCAGTAAGTTTACTATCGAGCAATAGTATTTGTTTGTAGACAATCAAAATAACGTCAGTAAGATACACAGAAAGATGATAAATCATGTAAAGATCAACATACATTTATTTTTATAAGTGTTTGAGAACATTTAGATAGCGACTACTAGAAAGAGTTTTGTGTCTATAATCAAACACCAACAGAACAATCACGGATTACAAAGTAAGTTTGCAAGAATTCTAGGTTCAATCTTTGAAAAAGGAGTTCTTGAAGATATGCATAAATTCGTTTGTTTGCATATCATTTGATTGGCTGTCTGTCTGTCTGTCTGGATAGCTGCATGGTTGACTTATTCGTTGCTTGCTTACTTCCTTGCTTGCTTATGGAGTTTGTTGTTGCTTTTTTACACAGACTGCTCTGGTTAAAAGTTTGGCAACACCTTAAATAATTGATAACTCAACTAATTTGGTCATGGTATTTAAAACTATTATTTCAAAAATTATTTAAAAATTGATGATCTATATAAATCATTTATGTTAAATTCAATACTTCATGTGCCTTTATATGTTTTTAAAAACCGATTTTATTCGCTTCGGCATAGATTTAATAATTTAAAAATTAGAACTGATAAAATTGTACGATCTTTTTAGGAGGGTTTCAAGGTCAATGTATGTGATTGAACGACTAAAAAGCTGGTTGTTGGTTGTTTAGTTAAGGGTTGATTGGTTGATAACTTTAAGTCTACAAATGCACGAACTTTTCTAATTTTTTACTTTCATTCATTCTTCTTAATAGAAAAAAAAAACTAGTATCAAGACGTTTATATTTTACAAATTATGCCTAACTTAAATATATCGTGAAGCCACAATTTACTTGGTTTTATATACCTTTTATTTTCACCATGGATTTGACGCTATATGCCATAATTTGTCTCAGAGTTCAAAACTCAATTTCTGAAAAAAAAAATGTCTCTTTGCTAAGTATTCATAGAATTGTGGATTTGTTATTTACATTAGGAAAATTTGGATGATGATTACATAAAACTTTGAACTTAAAAAAGAATCTTGTTTCGTAACAAGAAAAAATAGAAATAAAAATTTTTATTTTTAAAAATGCTGATTTTCCTATTCACGCACACGAACATTCCCATATAAAATACATATCTATATATATATGGGGTTATCCACCTTTAAAGATAAACACTCCATGGAAGAACGCATAAACGTTTCAAACGGATTTGCACAGACAAAAAATTATCAGGATTTGTGAATTTCATCACGAAAGACCTTATCATTTTAAAACTTTCGTGATATTTGATAATTTGCTTTTTTATCAACGCATTAATTATATATGAAGTTTAGAATATGTATAATAGAAATGCCCCTATTTGCCAATGGATAAAAAATCCTTGATTAACTGTTGCTTTCAGAAAAAAATACATAATCAATATGGACGCTGATTTAATATCTTTCAAAATGATTTTTTTAAAAGAAATCAAATAAGATCATGAACTCAGTAAATATATAAACGTATTAGAATAAATATATATCAACAAATATATATTAACAAACGTTTGGGCAGCGACGGTAGAGCATTGGTAAAAGCTTGGGCTATGAAATCGTATTACGCGATTTCAAACCCCAGTCAAAACCATTACATTCACTTTTAGCTGCCTCGGGCAGATGGGGCTCGTTAACTCGGGAGAGCAACCCATCTAGGTGAAGGGTAACACCGAATGTAAAAAGCCCGGGTAAGAGCACGTAAAAATGGCCTTGTGCCAAACTTGGGTTGCTGCTTACCAAGTATATATAATATACTTGAGCAGCCAGCAGAGCAGAAGCAGCACTGCAGCAGCACCAAACAACTAATACATGAGCAGCAGCAGCAGCAGAACCAACCAAGTTTGGCGCAAGGCCATTTTTAAGGGAAAATTTTTGAGTGGGATTTAAACTTACGTCACGTACTACTAGAGCCCGATCTTTTACCAATAATGTCCCATTGCCTGCCTTACATTCGCAGCTTCTAATAATTGAAAAATTTGGTTGGTTTTGTTACAAATAAACATGATCGAAAATAATGCTGGTGCTGGACAGGTTGAGCTGCTGAGGAGAGCAACCAACCCGCACCCCGACCCCACGTAAGAAAATTTTTTGGTGTTGTCAAATCCACCCGCCACGTGTTTTTTAGCGCAGCAGCAGCAGCCAGCAGCATCGTTTGTGATCATCAAAAAGTCGTTGTCAAACATCCAACATCAATTTTTCCTCCAAAAGAATCAGATTCTAATTTATTTACACGAGGTTTTCTCGTCCAAATGCGTCTAGATGACAACTTCAACACACCTCACTCCGTTCTAACCAGACACTGTGGTGGGTGGTGGTGGTGTAGCTGATTAGCCTTCTCCTCCAGGCCTTGTCTTAGGGAGTTAATTAAGTCTTCTTCACCCTCTCCTCACTTCGCCAGTTGTCAAGAGAAACGCCTTCCTCCCTCCTTGCTGACCCTAAGCGCCGTTTGTGCTCACTCCACTCACTGACAGCTAAGTCCTGCTGACTGCTGCTGCTCCTCCTTAAAAAGAAGAACTTAAGTGACAATCAACGTTCCAAATTATTAGAACTTATTTTTATAACGATCAAACAAAACTATTATGGAACTTCAATGTTAAAATCACATTGATTGAGAATAAAACAGTTTAATTCGTTAAATGGTTTTTTAATAAATGAAAATAAATATCATTTTTCGTTCTATTGTTTTTCTTTATTTTCTTTTAATTCATATTTCAGATTTTTATTTATTTTTTTCTTGTAGTCTTTGTCGGCACCTTTTTTTTAAATTGTGGATTAGACTTTCTACGTGAACAAAAAAAGAAAAAGAAAATGTAAAAATGGTTTATTTTAGGGAATTTACAGTTTTTTTTAATTAAATCCCGAAAGGTCAACTCTAAAGTACCATAAACCTCTAAAACCCAAAGCGTCGATCCATATCCTAAAAGTTTTGAATTTTAAATATTCGCATTCATGAATTTTCTACGACAAATGTTATACGTATTGTGTCTTGTACTTGTATTATCAGTGTGTCTTCTCACTTAAAGAAGTAGAAGTGGTTCCTCCATTACGGGGATGATGACAGACAACAGAGAGAGAGAGATCGATTTAATCTCAAAATAAACATCCCTAAAAATCTTAAAATATTGATTTTTTTCTTAAATATTACTTGTGAATCCGAAACAAACGTGTCTAATCGATAATGATTTTCCAAAAAGGTGTTTTTTTTTTTAATTGCCAAGAATTTTATTTTCCTACGTCCAAAATATAATTTGCGCAAAATTTACAAATGGAAAAAGCGAAAAAAAAAAGATTATCTATTTTAAATGAATAACTTAACAATAGTTTAAATAATATTTCCTTTATTTTTGTTTTAGTTAAAAGTAAAAAAAAAAAATGAAGTTCTTAACGATTGGTTTGTTTTAAAATATCTTTTTTTTTTCGTGGTTGTTTTTGGTTTTTAGCTTTTTTGGTACAATTGTGTTGTGTTCAGTTTTCAAAATCTAAAATGCGTAACTTTGACTATTGTTTGATCAATTTTTCAAAAAACAACTCCAAAGTTTTATAAACAATTATTTGAAACTTTTATTAATTTATCTTTACTCTAAAAACATAAAACAATTTCTACAAGAGGGCAGTAGTAGTGCAGTTGCAGTTGTTACCTATAAAAAAGAAAGAAAAAGGTTAAACAAAGTGTAAAGGAAGGGAAATAATCAAGTTGTTCCTTCGTTATTATTACCTCCCTTGAATTGACTTTTGGTTTTATTATGCAATTAATAGAAATTTATCAAAAAAAAAAAAATTAACAAAATAAAAGATTAAGTATATTTCTTATTATAATTCCAAATCACTGTTTTTAACAAATACACTTTGGATTCTATTTGATGGTTGAAATCAAATTTATACACATTTCTTTAGGATTATTTTCTTAATTGTATTTATTATTTATTATAAAACTTAATTTAGTCTAACCAATTAATTTTGGTTATTAGTTTAAAACAATTTATTCTTAAATAATTTTAAGACATGATTTAAATAATAATTGAGTTTCTAATAAAATCAAGCAAAAATAATCCATAAAATAAAATACTTTAGGTTTATTTGCTTTAGACATCATCAGATTCCAGAATATTCTTCATAAAATATGCAATCATCATATTAATGAAATAAATTTAAATAAACCAAAGAAAATAAAAAGGCTTTGACTTCAAAAAATAATCAAAGCTGAAAAGAAAAAAAAAGTTTTCTGTTTTATAGTCAAATTAGCTTCACTCCACAACCACAACTAACTTCACTGAATTATCCTTTGTTGATCTCACTCCCTGAATCTAAAAGCTCTATATAAGATATCTTTTACTTTATTGTTTAGCTTATCTAGTGATTCATCTATTGCCTATTTTAACCTGGGATACCAAACCATCCCATAATGATTGAGAGAAACAATGTAGTCCAATTGGTTAATAGAAATACCAGTACATGACTCTTTTTCTATGCCAAACCAGACATTTCCAACTGGCATAATAACAATAGCAATACCTATGGTGAAAATGTTGTATGTGTGATAAGGAAGGGACATATGGGGCAGTTGCAAATAGTGTTGACTAGTTATAAACTGTGTCAATGTTTATATGCAAATGAGGAGGTACCTTATGCATATAAACAAAACATTTGCTAAACCACAAGGTCACAATCAATTTGGACGATTCCTAGAATAATTCTTAGTGTTGTGTGTGTTTCTGCTGCTGCTGTGCATTTTATTCCACCAAGTTACAAGCCATATCAGCGGTTGTTACTAGAAGAAGTATTGGCGAATTGTGTTGAACTGTGTCTGTGGATTTATTCTGTTTCAATTTACAAGCTATCACAGTGAGCTGAGTTTTTGCGTACTCCTTTTTCATTACAACTTCAATATCTCCTAATGCTCCTATTGTATCTAAATTGATCAGTATGTTGTAAATAAAAGCTTTTGGGGCATTAACAATACATTGACTTTAGTACAATCACCTCTCTCTCTCTCTGTGACAGCTAAAACCATACCAACTAATGCTCAAAACATAATGTCAATTGTCCTAATTCCTACATTTCAGCAAGTTTTTGCTCAGAGATGATTTATTCACACAAAAAAAGAATTCAAACCCTCCAGTGTTGACATGCATATATGCATGCCATCTACTTTTGCTCTAACCACAGAAAATATTGCATTCAATGACTAAGATTGGAGAAAAATGTTGCCATTCTCTAGATTATTTGTGTTTTTTGGCTATGGAAACTTCTAAAGAAAATAATTTGGACCACCAAAACCAATAACATTTGGACCACTATTGATAATCTTTCTTTTTTTTAGAATTACACATCGTTTAAGAGAGTGGGGTATTATTATCAATTAATTTCTGAGAGATTGACGACACAGTCTGAAAAACCACCGAATGTTTGTTCTTCCTGTCTGATTTCATTCCTAAACTATAATAATTCCTATTTTCCTACATTCGCTCTTGACGGACTGTGTCTGTGTGTGCGGCTGCCAATAATTTTTACGGATATTTCTTGTTAATCTCGTGGATCCTTTAGCTTTTAAGGAATTCCCTTAATTTTATTTACTGCTTTCTTTCTCATACAATTTATGAAGATTGATATGTGGATATTTGTGTTTCTGATTAGCCTTGTTGTTGTTGTTGTTGACTGATTAAACACCACAAATAATAACCATGCTGCTGGCTGCTCTACCGGTGACAAAGCAAAAATAGTTTCCTTGCAAAATTTAATTTTGTTCCGTAAATGAATAAATGATGCTATCTATAGATTTATTTCTAGGAAATATTTTACTATTTTTCTGTCTTCAATTTCTATGCAATTGCAATACTTTTATCTTGGGTTTCAAATATAAAGTTGTGATCCATGGAAAAAAAACAAAACAAAAAAAAAATACCTAATGGCCATTTAATAATAATAAACGATTGGATAAAACGAAAAAAAAAATGTTTGAATTTGAAATGGAATGGATGGAGATTCTAAAATTCCATCCATGACATCAACTTGAATTTTCCAGCTCAAAATAGTGGTTAGTTTTCTTCTTCATCAATCATTTCACTTTGTTGTAAATATTATATTTACTTGGTGCGCAGAGCACCAACTAAGTTTGACACAAGGCCCTTTTTAAGTTGAATGCAATGTTTTTTTTTTACTGTGATTTGAACTCTCGTACTACGATTCCAGAGACCGAGTCTTTACCAATGCTCTAACTTCGCTGCCATGTAAATATTATTGTTCTAATAAAGCTGTTTATAGCGATGATGATGATGATCAACAATAACAACAACAACAACAATAGCAAAACTACTTTGTTTTATAAACCAACGACGCCGGTAATTTCCCCTATGTTTTATTATTAAAACTAAGGGCAAGTAACTCGTTTCCTTGTTTCTTTTCTTAGTTGCAGAAAGCGCTTCAATAAATCCGCATTCATTTTGGAAAACTTCTGCAGATTTTTTAGTAGATTTTCTTTTTTTTTCTATACTATTTTTTTTCGCCCCCACCCCTTTTATTTTTTAGTTTTTATATACAGTTTTCTTTTATTTTTATTTAACCCGCTGTCCTTTTATTTCCATGCTTTAATTTTTGATAATTCAGAAAAAAAAGCTGTTAAAAAAAAAAAAAATGAAAAAGAAGAAAAAATGATTTTTTTAAAATACTAAATTGAAAAAAAAAACACAAAAAACAACAAACAATTCCAGATGGAGTATTTTCAGTTATATTGATAAATCAAAAGGATTATTTATTTAAAAAAAATAAAAACCCAAAATATCACTGGATTTAAAAACAAATTTTTGGCCATTGTTTTCTTTAAATTCTTTGACCAAATAATCCCCCCTCCACATTTTAATCTAAAATTTACTTATTTTTATAAAAATTCTGCTATAAATTATTTTTAACGTCATTATTATTGTGATTTATTTACTAATTTTTTATCGTTAAAAAATATAAACCTCAATTCGATAAAGAAACAACAAAACGCCTTTTCTTAAACAGCAAAGTATTTTTAAAAATATAAACTTTTAAGTAAAATATATAATCGGTGACGGTGAAATTATTTCATGAAATAATATTTATGTAACCTGGTTTCCAACAACAAGAACAGTTTTTTTTCCTATTTTATATTTATTTATTTTTGACAAACTCAAACAAAACATTTCTTTTTATCACATATTTAAACCCACAAAAATACCAACAACCACCAGAATTATTTCCATCATATCTTCTACTTTGTCATCTTGGGTTTCTTCCTCATCTTCATAATTTCGTTGTTCAAGATTCAATGGGCTTTTCTCTCCCCAAATGTCTTTTTCGTCTCCTTTATTTTGATGATCATCGTCTCCCTCTTCAGTCCGCTGAGTGGACACACTCTTTCTTCTCCACAATTCCAACAATAACATTGTTCAAAAAGCAATCATCACAAAGCCCGTTTTCTAAACGACAACAACCACCGAAATATTGTTGTCATCGTCACTCATAGTATTACGCATGGAGGCCCGATGTTCCCCGGGTGATTTACTCGGACCACTTGGCCTCTTCGTTCAGATACTTCTTGCCTTTCTCGCTTTTACCACTTTAATAGGTAAGTAAATTTAAAAATCTCTTTTTCTTTCGAAATAAAAACTGTTTTAATTGCGGCTATAAATCATTTTTGTTTGAATAATAAAGCAAGGAAGGGAGACATGACAGATAAGGCGAGGTCGAGAGACCCCTAAAATGTGAAAAAAATACGACAGTAACTCTATTTTTCTCCCAAATAACATAAATACAACAGATAAAATTTTATTTAATGATTTACGATAATTATATTTGGGCTGATTATTTACAACAGTTATTTTTGGGGAATTAAAACTATAAGATTTTTCAAAAGCCTTGTCATTCGTCGTTGCCTATAAAAAAATCCCCATGCTTGCTTCTTCTCAATAAAGCATTGAACTCTGTTGACGGTCTTGTCGATCCCTCTACAGTCTTTTCTATTTCTAATGTTTCAGACCAATATCTGTCACTCAGTGTTTTCGGTGATGGCATTAAATTAATGAAAACTAAAAAAAGTTAACTATCTTTACATTGGCCACTATAGACATTTTAAAACCGTTCTCTTTCTCTAAAAATAGGGAAAAATTAACCCCTTTTTTATGGGATGATGTCGAAACCGGCAACGTGTGTCCCCCTCTCATTTATTAGATTGTTTGTGTCTACTACTACTACTACTACTACTGTCTACTAAATTTAATTTTAAAGCCATAACCATTTATTTATCTCTTTTTAGATTGAAATTTCTTTCTTGTTTAAAATTGACATGATTATTAAAAAACAACCTTGGTTTCTTTTTAAAATTTCAGTTCACTCACTACCCTAACGAACAACACAACACAAGCCCTAAAAATATGCTTTAAAGAGGGAATAAAAATGGATATGATTCGTGGAAAATACTTTTGATTTAAATTAAAAACTAATCAACTAATTCTTTTTGGGGGTGAATCCTTTTTATTTCTTTAACAAAATTGTTTTCTCGTGACACTCAGTGACTGAGTGTCACTAGAAAAAATAATTTTGTTAGTGAAGTAAAAAAAAAAAAAAGCATCACTCTAAAAATGTTCATTTTGTTGATCCCCCCCCTAATGAATTTGTATCGATTAGAAACTAAAGTTTTAGTTACAAATTTCTCTTAAAAGATTTTTAAGAGGTAAATTCATCATCATCATCATCATTCCCTTAAGAAGAAAGTAGAAAACAGGTTTTAGTTGTTTTTTTCGTATTGAATGAATGAATTGAAAACTTGTAGAAAATTAATGAGGTTTTTTTTAGCTTAATTGAACCAACCTTCCTTTTTCAATATTCAATTTTAAAACCCCAAAGAAGCATTTATTTCTAAGAAAAATTGGTAAAATCTTATTCTAGCGTCCCTTACTCCAGAAAATATTTTGACAAGGGGCATTATTGGAAAACGATTTAATTTTCAATAAATAGTGGGTTTTGGGTTAGGGTTAGGGTGTTTTTTTTTTACTTTTTTAATGTTCAATAAAACTAAAAAAATATTTTGGTATTTTTTTACTTTAGGACCACATTACATTTCACCCGAAATAAACTAACATGCATTTTGGAATCCTCAAGGCACATACAAAACTCAGCAATATTGCGCAGCATCCAGCCAAATTCATTTTCCTTACTGGCCCCACAAAAACTCTGCCATGTATTGGAATAGAGTTTGGATGTTAAATACTACGCGAAGTAAAATAAATATCGAGTTACTTGCACTTGTCAAAATATTTTCTGGGGTAAGGGACGCTAAAATAAGATTTTACCGAAAAATTAAAGGTCCTATCTATTTTTTAACATTGTTTTTAAATCCTATTTTTAATGAAGTAATTTCGGTGAGTATTGAGAATAAATGAATACTAAAAAGAAACATTATCAACCATCAGAATTATTTCCATAGTTTGTTATATTTAGTTTCCTCATTGTTGTTCCTGATTATTCACTGGGGTTTCTTCCTCTACCCCAATTTTTTTCTGTCTCCTTTATTTTCATTATCATCATTAAAATTATTTACTGATTTCAGTACTTTCTGCTTTTTTAATAATTTCAATTATTCATCGATTTCGTGTTAACTCATTAAAATCCTAAAATAATGATTTTCCCCCCGAAATATATTAAAAACTTTCTTTACTAACTGGCTATATTAACTGTAACTGTAATCAATACCCCCCCCCCAAAAAAAAAAAAAAATAAAAAATTAGAGGATTCCGGGTGGTGGGGTGGGGTGGTGGTTACTGGTTGTTGTTAGAGACTTGCTTGGTTGCTTTTTTCGAAGCTCTTCTTCTTCTTCTTCTTTTTCTTCTTCTCAAAATGATTTTAGAAGTTTAAAAAAATTGAATCAAAACAAAAAGTAAATTTGATTAATTTTGGAAAGTTAAAAAAAAAGTTTTTTGGGTACTAAAGCCCACTTTTGAGTGGGTGTGGGTAGGCAATAGGCGAACTTTGGATGTTCTAATCCAAGTTTTGTTTATCGTTCATATTGGACTAATACCATTGGGAAAGGTATGGATTATCACATTCCCTCCAGCTATGGATTAAATAATGCACATTGTATTATTTGAAAGGCTGTTATTTTTTATTACGCCTATTTAAAAATGCTATCACCTCCATTTTTGATCATATTGGGTTAAAAAATAAAATTTTGATAAATTTGTTCAAATTTGAAAACTATCTTTATCTGAATATTGATTAATAAAACAAAAAATATTAATTCATTTTTAATCATGAAAAATAAACTTTGTATATCTTTATTAGTTCTTGATCTCTTGTCTGTAATGCGAAAAACAAACAAAAACGGACGACAACTTGTTTTGTCTTCGTCGCTCGTTGTCGAATGTCGCTTTATTGTCAAATAAATAAACGACTGCAGGGCAAGAATGAATGGCTCGATCGACCGACCGACCCTCTTCCTCAGTACTTCAACTACTACTATTGTTCTTGTTCTTTTTACGCATTTTATTTCACATCTGCTTTTCTTTCTTTCTTTCTTTCTCTCTCTCTCTATCTCTCTCTCCATGTGGTAGTAGAAAATTACCCTTTGAAATACAGGTGGAACATAAAATATACATTTATATTTTCTTTTTTCCAATGTTTGGGAAATGAAATCATTTTCTGAACCCAAATTTTCAGAATCAATTTAAATTTAATGAACTGAGAGAAACATGAAGTAAAACACAATTTATACCACCAAATTCATTTCTTTTGGGCCACTGTAAATAAATTCACAAACTATTTTAGAGAAGATAATTTCAATTAAGATTTTTTGCAATAGATTTTTTTTGATCGTCGAATACTAATCTATTTAACTCTTTTGTAGGCAGTTCTAACTCTTGGTTGAATTTTTCTAGGAATAATGTCACAGCCCAACTCATGCTTTCACTGAACACATACTCGTTTGACTATTTTGCTGTTTTTACCATTTGTTGTAATTATTCTTCTGTATGTGAACATAGTCACATTGTGACAACATGCTTTTATTGAATATTCTTGTACACAGCGTACAGACAGCGAGTGCTCTCTCTCTAGTTATTAGGGCTGCTGCTGCCCGTGCCCGGTTGTCTGTGTGGGCTGCTGTCTGTAAAGCGGAGCACAGCAGCATGTTGTCACCACAAACCTAGTAAAGAGATTATTCAACAAATTCATTCGAACTTTTATCGTTTTACGTAAATTTTAATCCATTCTTTTCTTGCCACCGACTTTCTCTTTTATCAGCTATTTGTTATTACCATTATTATTATTATTTGATTAAAGAACCCGGTCGGTCGGTGTCGTCGTACTCGTACGTCGGCATCCATGCCATGCTAAGGCAACCGGCAACCCAATCAATGGCCAGATTAAATGCACTGACTTCACATCATTATCATTAAGAAATGTTGAGAATTAAAAAAAAAAAAGAAAATGATTATCACTGACTGACTCGCTCGTGCATAATTATTTGCTGGTAGAATCTTATTTTAGCGTCCCTTACTCCAGAAAATATTTTGACAAGGGGCATAATTGGAAAACGATTTAATTTT
>JAUZSX010290019.1:0-14311 GCA_034780655.1 Idiosepius hallami
TCTATCTATCTCTCTCTCTATATATATATATATTTGTGTGTGTGTGTGTGTGTGTGTGTGTGATATAGAGAGTGTGTGTGTGTGTGTGTGTGATAGAGAGAGAGAGAGAGAGAGAGAGAGTGTGTCTGTGTGTGTGTGTGTGTGTGAGTGTGTGTAATCTTTTTCTATTTGAATAGAAAAGTATATAAAAAAAGAAGCTCACATCTCTTTTGCTCTCAAATTGGCCAGTTGACCTTTCTTGCAATGATATCACTACCAGCGGAGAACATCTTATCCCTTTATACTAAAGCCATTACATTCTACTTAAGATGATATCATTGAATTATCTGTTCTTACAGTAATGCCACGGAATTTTCAGTGCTTTCGCATAATGAATAAAACCGGTAATCCTGAAAGAGAGACTAATACAAAAGCCGGATTGCCAAGACCAAAATATATTTACATAGGCGGATCGAAAATAATTACACGAGGCAAAGCGAAGAAGTGAACGTTCCTAAGCCAAAGCGATAAAAATAAATGTCTGGGTTAAGCTAACCTTGTGCACTCCCCCAGCTCAGCATGGGATAAAACTTGGGGATTGTCTAAAGGCGGAGAATCGGTGAATAATGGTGGGGGCTGGTTGGTGACGTGGTAGAGGAAAGCGGAAAAAATGAATACAACCAGGAAATATTGTTTGGTTTATTTTGGAAATTCAAATGTCAAAAACATGACAAAAGCTCATTAGAGCATTGTTTTACGGAATCCTTCAGATGAGGCTTGTTAACTGATATGGCTTAGTGGCCATACAAAGACAGAAGACAGAGGTAAGGTTCTCAACTTATGTATTTAGTATTGGTACAGAAAAAGCAAGTATAATAAGTCATCGCTCGTATGCACCGTTCCCGGACCAACCATTCCATGCATTTATATACACGTCCAGCATTTATATACACGGTGGTAGAGTCCATTCAGAGAGGTATACAACCACAACAATAATTTTGGGAATCGAATTTTTAAACTATTATTCTCATCTTCATTCTTGCTATCGTAACTGCGATAAAGCTTGATATAAAACATGATAATTAGTGAGTTAACCGTTTATATACATGGTGACAGAGTCCACTCAGAGAGGTATACTACCACAACAATTTTATGAATTGAATTTTTAGACTATTGTTCTCATCTTCATTATTATTATCGTCAGTGCGATAAGGCTTGATGTAAAACATGATAATTTGTGTATTCGATTTTATTCTTTGAACTGTCCTCTTCATTATGATTGTCTTCCAAGAGACGAGGATTGATTATTTTTGTATAGAATTTTTAGAATATTGTTCTCATCTTTATTATTGTCATCTTGATTGAGATGAGACTTAATAATTTGTGTATCAAGTTTTAGGACTATTCTCCCCATTTTTATTCTTGATATCGTTACTGCAATAAGGCTTGATATAAAACTTGATAATTTTTAAATCAAATTTTATTTTTGAACTGTTGTTCTCATCTTCATTATGATTATCTTCAAAGAGATGAGGATTGATTATTTTTTAAAGAATTTTTAGACTATTGTTCTCATCTTTATTATTGTTATTTTGATTAAGATAAGACTTGATAATTTTTTAATCGAATTTTTGGACTAGTGTTCTCATCTTTATTGTTTTTCGCGATCCTTTAGATGACACTTAATTATTTGTGCATCGAATATTTTGAATATTTTCCTCATCTTGATTGTTTTTTTTTAATCCTTGAGATGACACGGATTCCAAAGAAGACCACCATCACCCCACAGACAACGTAAGATGTTACAATTGAAGGAACGTGGTATTGTTGATTTCTGGTGAAACAATCGTCCCTTCCACTACAAAACCAGAAATACCCTAGCGAAATACACGGCGATTACTTTGTGGAAGAAATGCTCCGACTACCTTATCTATTTTTTCGAAAAAATGGTTTGTTCAGTTTCTGGCCCTTCCATGTTTCCAGGAAAGGGGTCACTACATCCTGCTGGTCTTCTGATAGCGAAGATTAAATAACACGAAGACCAAGGGCATTGTTTTTACATCTATAATCGGTTGTCATTTTCTCTCGTGAGCTGTGTCATCCCTCTGCCTACCAATTATCCCATACTTATTATACTTAGCCGGCTACGTCATCCCCCTTTATACATAGCTGGCTACATCATCCCCCATGATACATAGTCTGCTACGTCACCCCCTTTATACATAGCTGGCTACGTTATAAACCGAGAAGTTTAAAGGTCTGCCAAACCACCTCGAACTCATAATAACATGACAAAGTTACACTACGTTACATCTTTATTTGGTATCATTGCTATGTTACAAATGGCTTGATATACTCATGAAGGTTCGAGCCAGCCCGTCCAGATGAAGATAGCTCTTTTAAAAGAAGTGTTTTAGTGAGAAATCATTAAGACGGGTGCAGTGAAAATTCTTTAGAACATTTTTTGTTTGTTTTGTCCTTTACGCATATGAATGTTTTTGGGTTATTTAATGCCGAGGACAATTAAGAACTAAGAATTGATTATTGATTAATAAAAAATTAAGAAACCTTCTTTCTGTCCACATGTAGGTTTTGGATAATAATGCTCTATTTAACCGATAACATGAGCGAATGTGGGGATTAATACCTTTCCCAAGGATAATGGTCCAAATATTGGTGCCAACCGAACGGTTGTGCCGTGCTTAGCCACATAGCAGCCCTGATGCAGAATGTGCCTTGCGGCCCATTTACCCTCCAAAAGACAACTTGCACCCCCTCAACATACTGGAGGCTTTGATCTAAGACTATATATATACATACATATACATATAGTTTGGGTTAGTTAATCCTAATGATTAATCATTTTGGTAATTTGTGTTCTTTACAAAAGATCTGTAAGGCTAAAGAGCCTTGCAGCCCCTAAGAAGCTTGCGCCCTTCCTCAATTGCAGGGTCTGCGGGGGGCCTTAAGTACGGCCCTGCTTAATAACTAGGATTCGAATTCGTATACAACGATTCCTAAATCTGGCAGTCTTTCCACTGTCCCAAGTGAACCTTTCTTGTCTTTAGAATAAAAGAGTAAAAAAAGGAAAAAAAAATTTAAAAAAAAAAAAAGAAATGGAAATAAATGAACAATTTATTTGAAATGGAAAAAGCTAGTTGTAATCGGACATATTAGAAATCGTTATCAAAACAGGTTTTTGTTAAAGGTTTGGAATCTTTGTTAAATGTTCACCTTTGATATTTCTTGAATTGACTTTGGTGCAGTTTCAAGAAAGTCCTATCCTTCATCCCATCAGATCAATGGAACCAATCCTGCAATAGCTGAAGACGTTCTTATTGTGTTTTATTTGAAATGGCATTTCCAATAATATAATTCCAGCCAAAGACAACAAAACCAAACAGATTGGAATAATTGTATTTATTTGGGAACTCTTTCAGATGAGACTTCTTAATCTAATATTATTCTAATTTATGCATTCGTTTTTGTTTTTTTTAAGACTGTTGTCTTTATCTTCATAGTTGTTGTTTCACGGCTTTTTGGCCAAGTTATCCCATAGCCTTTGTCAGGTGTTTAACTGCGACACCGTATAGAAAATCTGAGTCTTGTAACCGTATCCCCAGCAACTACTGCTTTCTGTTGTTGTTTGTCGCACCACGTTTTATCCCAACTAAACCTAATAGCCTGCTTGGAAGGGAATAAAAACCGCTATCTTCAAATAATTCCCATCTAGAGCCGTAAAGATTCAACGCATCCCTCCGCTGCGCCACGATCATAGTTTAATTTCATGATTTTATAAATCCCATTATTCCTGGTATAACATCAATTATGAAAGAGTTATCGATCTTGTTGTAAGGATTACACGGATTCTAAAATCTGGAATCGTATTACGCGAGTTCAAATCCCAGTCAAAACCATTACTTGCAGATGGAGCTCGTTAACCTGGGGGGATGCATCTCATCTAGGTGAAGGGTAACACCGAATGTAAAAAGCCCGGGTAAGAGCACGTAAAAATGGCCTTGTACCAAACTTGGGTTGGTGCTCACCAAGTAAATATAATATCGGCCCTGGTGACCTAAGGCAAAAATAAACACACCGATATTTCCTCCCTACTATAGTCGTCTAATAGAACGCATCTGAGTGACTAGTTGATAATTTTGCTCAGTCAGGGTTCTAAGGTAAAATAGTTTTCATTAAATAAATAAATAATAGTGTTTTTTTAACGAATATTTTTTTAAGTGTCAAGCATCAGGTTTATGTCGAATGAAATAAATATTTTGAGTTGAATACAATTAGATCCTTGTTTGTAGTTTCATTAAAAAAATATTTTTAAGGGCTTTTTGTAATTTTGAACATTAACGGATTTTCAGGAACATGGCTTGTTCTCCATTGAGCGCCTCCTTGTCGTGGTGAAGAACATTGTGCGTTCCAATGAATGTTATTATGGTAAATATGTCGAAGATCAACGCGTTTTTGGGTTGTGTAAAAATGGAATTGAGAAATTGGCAGATAACCAGCATTCGAATTAACCAAAAGACGAAATAATATATTTTTTTTCAAACGATAGAAGGGGGTTAGGGTTAGGGTTCTTCGCGCATGATTAACGAAGAAAATGGGTAATTCATTCATTATCAATAATAATTAAAAAAAAGTAATCAGAAAAATGGAAAACTGCAGACTTTCATACTCGCCACTTCTATGGTTTAAATTTATATCATTTCGTCTTTTGGCTAATTCGAATGCCGGTTATCTACCCTTTTCTCCATTCCATTTTTTACGCAACCCAATAACGCGTTTTGGTCTTCGACATATTTACCAAATTAAGAGCAAATTTCTTAAAATTTTGAAAAATTCATATAAATATTTTATATAATTTTTTAGTATTAAATTTAAAAATCACTAAAAAAAAACTCAAGAGGAAAATCTAAAAGTATTTATTTAAAAAAAAGAAAGAAAGAAAGAAAGAAACTAACTCAGGCACAACAAACAGTAAAATAAAATAATCAACAAGTAATAATTTTGTGATAGACTCTTAATTTAAACGTCTCGTTTTTCTTTACTCCTGATTCTTTTTTACTTTTATGTTCTGACTTAGCAAAATTCCTAACTAGACAATCAAGATAAAGTGGAGGAGGAGCAGAGCAGCTGGTAAAAGCTTGAACTCTGAAATCGCTTGACGCGAGTTCAAATTCCAGGCCAGTCAAAACCATTACAATCACCTTTAGCTACCTAGGGCAGATGGGGGGTCGTTAGCTCGGGAGAGGATCTCATCTGAGTGAAAGGGCAAAAAACACTGAATGGAAATAGCCCAGGTAGGTATCTAGAGCTCGTAAAAATGGCCTTGTGCGTAACTTGGGTTGGTGAATTAATTGGTGGGTGCTCAAGTAAAGATAATGCCAGAGAGAGCCACCCGCCCCCGTTATTCGAAAATTTAGGCCAAAATATCGGCGTGTCTTTTTTCCCCTTTAGAATCTAAAAGGTGGTAACTACTTCTAAACAAATTTGTAATTTTTTAAAACTCTTTCGACTCTAAAGGGCCGATATATCGGCCTTAGTAACCTGAGGCTAAAAAGACACACCAACAAAACCCTAAAACGGTCATTTAATAGAACGGCTCTGAGTGGCTAATTGGTAATTTCGTTGAATCAGGATCCAAAAACGAAGGCCGAAATGTCGGTGTCCGCGCACGCACGCAATGTGTGTTGGTTGACTGTTGTTCTTTTGCTTTCCAGGGCCGATATATCAGCATTTTAGGGTTTAAAAGGGTTAAGTCAAGAAAAAATGACAGGAGATTAGATATGTCTACTTAATTTCGTAAAACCCCAAAGAAAACTGGCGCATAATGGAATTTAGTTTTTTTTTTTTATTGATTATTCCTTTGGCCCGTAAGAGGCCGATATATCGGCCCTGACAACATAAGGCAAAATAAGACAAACTTGGCTTTAATATGTTCCTCTAAAATAACGACTCTGAGTGAGTACTTGACGATTTTGATAAGTCAGGGCTCGAAAAGGATTTAAAAAATAAAAATTGTTGTAGTCTGTTTTTTTTTTTTTTTATTGTTGTATTTTTGTTGAGTCAATAAAGGTTTTTTTGGAGGGGGGTGGGCCGGCTCGGGTGAGACCGCAGCAGACCGTGTCATGAAGGAAGAAGTTTAGGGATGGATAAAAGTTAAAATTTTGCATAAAGTTAACATTAAACTTTCTTTGCAATAACGGTTGAAATTGGGTTAAAAAATAATGGAGGTTCTTCGTTGTTGTCTGTTTTGTGTAACAACAACGGAGGGTCCTTCCTTCTTCCTTTCATTTCCTTTCTTCTTCATGTCCGAATGGTTTCAACAATAATATCACTAAACAGTAAGACTGTAATTAAAGAAAACCAGAACTGACTGACTAGCAGAAAAAAAAAAACTATACAAGAAGGATTGTCTAAATTATCAATTACCCTTACTACATACGGTTTTAAACTTAAGCTAAATCCCTTTATTTTCTCTTGGTTTGGTTATTTAATGGCCATTTTTTTAGTTCGGACATCTAAGTCGGCTTGGCTGTCTGCGGGCTGTTTTATAAAATATTAGTAAAAAATATCTCAACAAAAACCATGTGTCAAGTTTCGTTACGTTTTATTGTACTAAGTTTAAGCTAAATATAATCTTTAAAAAAATTTCTTGACTGGATTTTTGTGTATGTGAAACAAAATAATAAAAGAAGTAGCACGTCCCTTAAAAAAATAAATAAAAACCCTTTTCCTCCATTACTTTCCCACCTGATGATTAGGGATGGTATGCTGGCTGGCTGTTTTTGTTAAGTGTTGCTGCTTGTTGAGTTGCTGCTGTGTGTTGTTTTTCAACAAAACCCTATGAAAACACACAATAACTAAACATACGCTAATAATTCAGCAAACAGTTATAATGCATTTAAAATCTATTTTATGGATAAAATCTAATCAAGAGAAGAAATTTTAAAATTTATTCCCTTTTTGGTGTGTATGGTGTCATCTATGACAAGTAAGTGCTCGCGCACTCTATTTTCTTCGAAAGAAACAAAAACACATTCGGCTAGCAATAAAAAAAGTTGTTCATTTTGTTTTCAAATTAGCTGCAACAAAGAGGTTGGCCTTATTTTAAAGCCAGAACTTTGATGTTTTGTCTACTTATTCGCTAACATTTTGTCATTTTTATAAAGTAATTTAAAACAAGGTAAAATAATTTCTATCGAAGAAAGAAAATACATCAATTAATAAGAAAACGTGAAAGAACGGGATAAAGAAAAGAAAAGGCAAGTTGCTTGTGAGATTGACCAACCAGAAAGCTTGGAGTAAAAGCCATCAGCCAATCAGAATTTAGTATGAATTTTTGTTCATAAGCTTCAAATTTTAGTTTGTGTAGTCTTTCTACGCGTGTGTGTGTTGTGAATGGGTTTAAATGTTTATTCCATGTCTTCAGCCGGCGACTTCTTATTTCTCTTTGTTTAAAAATATTAAATGACATTTGGATACAGTTCGTTTTTGTATCGTCATTGATTTCATCTAATTCTTATTAGAACAGACTGATATCATCAAATGGCAAACATGTGTTAAAAAACAACCCGAGGCAATATTTTTTTCTTTCTCACTTTAAAGGTAAGATTTTTTTTTCTCTTTTCTTTGATTAATTCAAGAAAAATATTGAATTTTGATTTTTATTTAGTTTATTTTATTAAAAATAAACAATAATTTGTTTTGAATATAGGTTGTTGATTGATTAATTCATTAATTCCCGAAATTTGGAACTCGAACAGACAGACAAACCAAATTGTCATTTTTTTAAAGAGATTTATTTTAAATTAAAACTAAAAAAAACAAAAAAAATCCCCCCCCAAAAAAAAAAACACCACTTTTGAAAATATTCTTCTTTGGTAGTTTTAAATACTTTAACCCTAAACTTTTTTTGAACGTATATTTAATTTTATCAGTAATAATTGTTACATTGCCGTTTCAAAAATCCCATAATTGTGTTTCGATGAAGAATAGATGTTTTTAATATAAGATTAACAAAAGCATAACCTGCTGTCATGCGTGAAAAAGTTACGTGAGGATGAGGGACGACCACCAGAATTGAAAACAGTCCCAATTATTATTTTATCTCGGAAGTCGTTCTACGTGATTTCTTTTCCTTTCTTCCTTGATTGGTTTAAGGACCTAAGCACTAAAGCGGACCCCCATCCCCCAAACACTTACATTCTATATGATTATTTTATCTATATAAAACGCATTCAACAATTTACCATGTTGAATGCGGTGAAAAATAAAAACTGTACTAAATTTTGATTTGATCAAAAATGTTTTTTAATTTTTGATTTATTTATTGATGTATTTTATTTTGGACATAGATCAGTTAGAGTGGCCTTGGCTGGGGCAATGGGGCTAGAGAGAGCACTCCCGGCACTCACTTCCACCGGCCACCAGCCACCACTATTTCGAAAACAAATATCTATAATTTTTTATGATTTAGAAAAAAAATTGTTTAACGCCAGAAGTTGAAATTTAACATATAAACAAGATGTTAATTTTTTTTTTTTTAATAAAAAAAAATTGTGTCATTAAAAAAAAAATCTGTATCTAAATGTGGAGTAGTTGAATAAAAATTTAAAAAAAAAAGGTTTTACCAAAATATTAATGGTTTACATTTCTGTGCCTTAATCTATATCGTTAAAAATTGATATTTCTTAAATATATTTAAACCCACGTGTGACAAGAAAAAAAGACCTGTGTCTGTTTTAAATCTCGTTTTTATTGACATTTGTCTTGGTTCTGTTGCCGTCAAACCTAAACAAAGGCGAGTCCTTTGTTCCGGATAAACCAACCACACTAGATACACAAACGCACACACGCACGTATCTTCCTGCTTTTTAGGGATCGCTAAAAAGCTGTAGTTTTCTTTGGAAATAATTACATTTGCAACACATAACATTTATGCGTAAAGAGGAGTCTTTTTTTTCTATAGGATTTAAAGTGGAGGCTACAACCGTTTTATTTTTCTGATTTCGTTTTATAAGTAAGAAAAAACTACTAGAAAAGATTAGGGTTGGTTTTTTGACTGACCCATAACCTCTGCATAAATCATTATAATGAGCACAAATGGTTGCTGCTGCCCGTATTTACCCCTGAAAAGTAGCAGGAGGAGCAACCGTCATCCTTGCTTCTTCTTCCTTCCTTGTTCTCTCTCACCACTCTTTACACTAAGAAATCCTTTCGGATAATGCCTCTTCTTTTCCTCAATATCTATCACGGACACCCTTTTTAAACCCTATAAGAGAAGGTAAGTGAAATCTTTAATTCTCAAGTAGACACAAGTCTTGTTTGAAAGCTAAAGCAAGTTGCGTTTTATGTTGGTTCATATTGGTAAGCCCGTTGTCTTAAAAGCCTTTTACAAAGGCCTGGCCTAAATGTGGAGAGATTGTTTTGTTTTCCTTTTCTTTTTTCGATTGACTGAAGATGAAAATGCTAGCAGCAAGCAAGCAGCGGCAGTGGTTGCTGGTTGATATGCTTCAACCAGTGATCCCTTTTCAACAAATCGATTAGATATGGCTTTAAAGGGATTCGGTTGTTGCCAGTTGCAGTTGCATTATTTTTTATTTAGTAAACCATTGAAAAACTTTTTTTAAAAGCTCTACTTTAAATCTTAAAAATATAAATAAAAACTTGATTTCTAGCTTACGTCATTTCTAACCAAATCTTCTAAGACTTAATCAAGGTATTTTTTAAACATGGGAAATGAAGAACAGTAACAACACACACACAGTAGTAATATTTAATTGTTAGTTCAACAACAACACACCTTGAAAAATGCAATAGAATTTTAACTACTTTTTAAATCAAAATCTGTATTTTCTTCATTAGACTTTTTGGTAAAATTTAAAGGCCTGGTCTGTTGTTAGTCTGTTTTTTTAAAGAAATGTTTTTCTCTTACAGGTAGAAAATTTCAAAGTAGATTTGATATGTTTGAAATCAGCCTTTCGGTCATTTAATGCCGAAAATAGTTATTTTAAACCTTTAAGAACCGATATCGACCCTGGTGACTTATAGCAAAAGAAGACACACATGATATTTTAACTTCAATCTTTTTGGACCCTGACTTGACAATATTACCGAATTGTCACTCAGATCCGTTCTATTTAAGAATCTTGTTAGAGTCGAAATATGTGTCTTTTTTTTGCCTTTGGTTACTAAGGTTGATATATCGGCCCTTGAGGATCGAAAGAATTATTCAAGCAATTTTTAATTTGTTTTAGGTTTGTTAAGGGGAGATTAATTTTCTTTTGTAAAAAGATTTAAACATAAATTGTTTACTAGTGAGGTTGAGGTAGGTAATGTCTTTATTTTTAGAGGAGAAAATTTTTTTTTAAATGTTTGTATTTCTTTCAAGAATTGTTCCATTTTGGGGGGGATTTTTAGATTGGTAGTAGTTAAGGTTTTGATTGTATTTTTACTCAACTACCAGGCGTTTCTTTTGAAATTATTTTCAAATGACTCCTTTGGATCCTGACTTAATACTCTTTAACCCTAAAGGGCCAATATATCGGCCCTGACGACATAAGACAATATAAGACACATCAGTATATGTTCCTTAAATAAAACTGGTCTGAGTGACCACCTGGTAATTTTGATAGGCTAAGGCCCAAAGGATTAACAAAATTACGATCTAAGTCAGTCGTACTCCTCCTCCATACTCCACAACTAAATCCACTAACACTCACTCAGTCACACAGACAGCACACGCAGACGACGCAGACCCGTTTTCGCCGTACTAAGACTATAGGGCCGAAATATATCTGTGCGTGATGTGTGTGTGTGTGTCTTCTTTTTGCCTTAGGTTCCCCTAGGGGCGATATATCAGCCTTAGAGGCACCAAAGAATTAAAAGAAAAAAGGACTTCTTGGTCCTTTCCCTTTTTGATTTCAAACCTTAACTTCACTTTTTAAGGTATAAATGGTAGAATTTCCTCCAGCTGTGGGTTAAATAAATAGTGCACAGAGTGCAAGTGCATTATTATTATTATCATCATCATCACTGCCACTGCACACTGCATAAATACTACCAGTGGGGCATGGGGCACTTGGGCAGTCCATCGTATTTATTTAACAAAAAAAAATGCGCGTGGATAAAAGAACGTTTCCCAAAAATGATTGTTCTCGGTATTAAATGACCTAAATAATTATGAATCTCCTCCACATTTTCTCTAGCTATGGGTTATTGTGTTATTCCAAAAAACTACGTGTGGACAAAAAGAACATTTTCAAGAATTTTCACTCTGCACTGACTGACTGACTGAACTGCATAAAATAAGCTAAGGTAATCCCCTCGTCCAACGTCCTCTCCAGCTATGGGTTAAATAAATCGTATCATTATAAAGATAAACTGCGCAAGAAACAAAAAATGATTTTTATCAAATTATTGTAAACTTAAAATTAAGTTTAGGCGTGAAAAAAATGTCTTTACCGTTCGGCGTTTTTCTCATTATATTTCTTAACGAAGCTTTACGAATCTATCAAAAATCAACCCTTAACCATAACACCAACTCTAACCCTATACCCACCTACTTAATACTAATTTGTAACAAATCAAATCTGACACCAAACCTTAAAAGCCTTCCTTTTGGGAAAAAAACATTAACATCTGAGGAACGAATAATTTTCGACTGAAAAGAAATACACCAGGGTGTTGTTTGTGTGCCTTAAGGATTCCATAACCAATCCATCCATCGTTTCTTTCATTCTGCGTGATTTCAGGCTTAAACTTAAGTTTTACCAAAATAATTCTTGTCGGCATTTAAATGACGTAAAAAAGTTGATGTGCATTAAAACTAAACGAACAAACCAACTACATTTTTTTTAATCCTTGAGATTTTTAGTTTGGGAACTCATTTTAACCAAAAACACCACCCTGACACACGACAGGCTTTTCTGCTACTACTGTTTGAATTCTTGGAGAGGCATCATCTCTTCTTCTTCTTCTTTTTCTGTCAACAAAAAAGACCGACATTTCTTTTTTACACCTCATTTCTGTGAGTCATTTTGTGCATTCAAAGCAAGCACACACACAAAACTGATTTATTGTGTGGTTGTTGTGGTAGCGGTGTTAGTTGTTCAAAAAATCCAAATATTCAATCAGTAACACCTGTCTGTGTGTCATGTTTTCTTCGTGGTTGGAGTATTTGGGGTAATAGCGAGGGAGGCCGTGCTTAGGGCCCCCGGCCCCGCAGACCCTGCAAATTGCGTGGGGGCCGCAAGCTCCCTAGGGACCACTACAAGGGCTTCTTCCACAGATCTTTTGGAAGGCAAAAAATTACGAAAACATAATTATTAAGATTAACTAGAAAATCATTATCACACTTATGTTGAAATACACATCTTTACAGTTCCTGTTCTGTCTATATCTATTCCATCTATCTATAGACTTAAAAGCCGACAGTATGTTGAGGGGGTGCAACAAAGTTGTCTTTTTAGGGTAAAGGAGTTGTTGCAACAAAACGTATTCTGTGTCGGAGCCGCTAAGCAGCGCACAGCAGCAGCAGTGAGTATGCTGCTGCAGTGCAGTGCACAGTGCCAGTAAGTGCACTCACTGGGTTACAGTAGTGGAGTGGACTGTCGGTATATCGGCTGTCAAACTTTTTCACCCCTAAAACTTTTTTGCTCCGATCTCGCACCCCTATACTTTGTTCAAGAGACAAGGAAGGACTACATTTTATCAATTGAAGGTATTTATCCACTTTCTAAAATAGTAAATAAATAATTAAACTCACAGAACAGAAACATCACAAGGAATGATACTTTTACAAAAATAACTCTTGCTTGAAATATAGACAATGCTTCTTCTTGTCTGGCTGAAAAACTTTTGGTCGGTAAGATGACATGTCACAAGTTTCTTAGCTGTAACCCGGGGGAGACACCTCTCTTTAGCTACGCCCAAGTGCCTGCCGTGCTTTTAGCCACTTGGCGGCCCAAACGCAGAATGTGCCTTGCTGCCCCTTTACCCTAAAAATACGAGTTTCACCCCTCAACATACTGGAGCCTTTGACTACGTCTGTGTGTTATATATCTGAGAGAGAGAGGCGAGACGCACAGTGAGATGGATTGAGAGATATATATTTCGTGTTGATTTTCTAATTAATCCTAACAATTATTTTTGTAATTTTTTGCATTAAAAAAAGATTTGCTTGCGGTCCCTAGAGAACTTGCCGCCCCCTTGCAATTGCAGGGACCCTAAGCATGGCCCTGGCTACGCCACTGATTTTAGAGACCCCGCCCCTTTGTTTTTGCTAGCAGGTGAAGAAACCCCCAAATGGTTTGACTGAAATAATGATTTGGTGCCGCGCGGCGTGGCGTGCGTGGCGGTGTCAGTGAGTGAAAGCAGAGCTCGAAAGTGAAAGTAGTATTGTTTTAAAGAAGACAAGCAAAAGCACCACTCCACCAGCCAGCACCCCTTCTTTGAAAATCTACCAAAAATCAGTGTATTATTTAATTAATATGGAGGTTTCACAAATCATAAGTAAAATAAATTTTATATGGGGGCAATTTTTTTTCCTGTATATAAACTTCTTTTTTTCATATTTGAAAATAAATTCCTACTAAACTAAAAATCGACAAAATGCCAGGATTTTACGAAAAAGAATTACTGAAAATATAGAAGATAAATTAGATAAATTAATATTTTATACAGTTTGTGTTACATCAATTATAATTAGGGACCTCTCTCTCTCTCTCTCTCTCTCTCTCTCTCTCTCTCAGTCGGATGGTGGGAATGTGTTGAAATTGTGAAGGAGGCATTTGGAGCGATTACAGTAAAATACGATATTTGTGTTGGTAGAAAGACTGGAAAAACGGGGCGATTTAATTAAGCGTTTTTCCCCAGTGTCATTCACTGCAATTAGATATACGTACCTATCCTGTATAGTTCCAACGTATATTCTTCTAGATTTACCGTCCTAGAATTTGTTGAATTCTGAATGTTGGCTCTCATTTTAGTCCGGCAGTAAGGGGGCGATCATCACAAAAGAAAGTTTCAAAACCACTGTACTGTACTGTCCGAGAGACTACTACTACTACTGCCACTGTGTACACTAATGAGGACATAACCTTATGAGAAAGGTAGTAAGACTACAAAAAAAAACAATTAAACACTTTTGTTCACCAACTCAACAATCAATCCTTGCCTTTAAAATTCTACTTTTTATTTAGAGCGGTGTTTCCCAACCTATTTTAGACCATGACCCACCTAGGCATTTCTAAAATCCTGATGCCCCCCTTTGTGATATTTAATTTTTGTTATTAAAAATTCCTCTGTTATTCAGTGA
>JAUZSX010290029.1:0-14311 GCA_034780655.1 Idiosepius hallami
AGACAGACAGACAGACAGACAGACAGACAGATAGATAGATAGATAGATAGATAGATAGATAGATAGATAGATGGATATAAAAAATGGATAGGTAAATAAATAAAGCTAAAAATTGCTATCTACAAAGCAAGAACAGAAAAATAGAAAAATCTATCCATGTGTAATGCTTACACTTACTCAATATTTTTTTTTTGCTGAGTAACTCTTCGAGAAAAAAATCATCATCAATGTAAGATACTCTCTAAAACTTTCATATCATTCTGTCTGCTCCATCTACATAATGAGTAATATTTTTTCAATTCTTAAGATGTTTTTTTTTTAATTACTATTTACTTAATTTATTATTACTTATGTAACATAACAGAGCTTGTTATGTTAAGTTATTGGAAGAGAGATGGTATTGTACAAGGAAAGATAAGTTTAATTTGGGTAAGGGTTAGGGTTAGGGTCGAAAGGGTTAATAATAAATAAATACAAACCATGAATAGGCATAAAAAATAAGTGTTTATATATAATGTTATTTATGTGATTATGTTTTTAATATGTTAACTTTTTAGTGCCCTTGACAATTTTCAGGTTATTTTTATGAGAGATTAAAATCTAAAGGGTTTTTATGTTTTTACATTGTCACTTTTTCTTCTTGAGAGCGTGATTAAATGTCATATAACAAAATATACAAATCATCACGCCTTATCTCAAGGATTCTGAAAAAAAGGAGGTATATTTTAATAACTATTCTTCAGCAGGGGTAAATTGGTTAAGAAACAACAAGACGCAGAGTTACTTCCCTTACATAGTAAAGATAGGTAGAGAGAGATTTATGCAGCAATGAGCGATTTCAAAGAAGCAGACAACACAAAAGATAAAGAAAGAATCTGAGAAAATGATTTAATTTTGTTATTCACAGAAAATTACAAATAGTGAAAATGAAAAGACCACCAGTGCTTAGGAATTAAAAAAAAATTAATCAAATAAGAAAGATATGCTAAAAGCCCTCGTTAAACTTATAAGAAAAAGTATACAAATAAAAAAAAAATTGCTGATTCTACTCATTAAACACTGTTATTAATGTTTTTCTTATAAATGGATATATCAATTAATAAAAAATATATTTTGATTAAAATACAGACCGACAGCATTTACTTCACTTCACTTGTCTAAGATAAACGTGTCCACTCATATTCACACGTACATAATAAAATCAATATTTCTTTTAAAAAATCTTTTTTTTTTAAATTCAATAGTTTTTTAAAGCAAAGAACATATCCAATTCATTATTTTTTCTAATTTTTTCAACTTATACTGAGAATAAATATAATTTCGAATATTTTTTTATTTGCCATATTTTTTACGATTTTTTCTCAAGGTACCCCCATCAAATAATGTTATTAATTAAAATAAATTGGTTGGTCTCGCGAGTTTTTTTTTATTTTTTTACTTTTTAAAAGATAATAAATAAACAAATACAATAAAACAATTTTAAAAAATGCATCACCATTCCAAAAATACCTACAAAGTTAAAATTTTTAAAATTTAGTTTAGAAAAGAATATTCTATTTTTTTTTTTTTTTTTTTTGTAAAACAAAACTTATCTTTGTTTTTAAATTTAGGATTTAAATTATTTAAATTTAATTTAAATGCTTTTTTTTCCATATTTTAAAATTTTATAATTGTTTGCTGGTCCCCTAAAATTATTAATTCAAGATGGAATTTTAAAAGAAAAATTAAAATTTTTATGCATTACTTATTTTTAGATATTTTTATCTCCCTTGAACCTTTTCATAAACCTTTTTTAAACCCAAAATAGTTTTTACTAAATATTTGAAAAAGTCGTTAATTTCTTGTTTGTTTTTAAATTTGCGCATGCGTACTTGCGTCCGTTTGTCTCGTCTGTTATTTTTTATCGTCTGGCATTTGATTTATTTTCTTACCAGAAACTACCGAAGCCGAATTTAATTAATTCCTCCTTATCAGAAAATTGAAAAAAAATGGTAAGTTTAATTCTAAGGGTAACTTGTCGACCTCAACACCCACCTTATAAATTTCTTTCTTTTCTTTTTTTCCTGCGGAGAGACACTAAGAAAAAAATTTCGAAAAACTCATTTAAAGACTTTTTCTGTTTGCTCACTTTTACATACAAAACGCTATAGTAAATAAATCGATCTCCCGTTGGAAACAAACATAACAAAGAATTATTGCCCTTAGATTAACGAAGAATTCAATCCATACTTTAACCCTAAAACACCAAATATAATTTTCAACCACCTATCGATATCTACTAGTTTCTCATTAAAAAAAGAATAAAAAAATGCATGGGGCTCGAGATCAGGAGGCGAAGAGAAATGCCATTGATCTAAGGGCAATAATTATTTACTATCGTTGTAGATAAAATGAGCAGCAGTCAGCACTTCCAAAAGTCTTTAAATAATACATTTTTTTCGGATTATCTGATAGATTAGTGTTTAATCGATAATATTCAGCGGAAAAATTGCAAAAAAATGGGGGGGAAGAAAAAATGAATAAGAGTTTGTGATGTAGGTCGACAGACAAGTCGCTCAATTTTTATTAGCTTTATCATTATTTGCAGAATTATGAAAAAAAAATTGTAATTTAAAATTTTATTTATTTTAAAAGGAATAAAAAAAGTTATCAAAAATATTTTTCACACAAATCTCCCAATTTTTGTTTAATAATTTTTTTCATAAAATGCAATTTATCAGATTTCTTTTTAACTTAATGATGAATATTTAAACAATATTTAAAAAAAAAAAAAATTAACATGTAAAATGTTTCAATTATTTCAATTTTTAAGCAATTGTACATGATTTTTTTTTTGAATAAATGCCATTAATGTTAATGAAAATCTAATTGTATTGAAGTATCTAAAAAATATTATAAAATTAGAACTTTTTTTTCATGACTTTAAAATTTTGAATTTTAAAATAATTTTTTCCCAAATTATTTTCAGGCGACAACCAGCACAACAAACAAAACTAGAATAGCAAAAAATATAATTAGGTTGAATTTGGACAACCAATATTACATGATCATATGTTTACTTGGTGAACACCAACCCAAGTTTGGCATAAGGCCATTTTTGAGTGCTCTTACTTGGGCTTTTTACATTCGGTGTTACCCTTCACCTAAATGAGCTGCTCTCTCGAGTTAACAAGCCCCACTGCCTGATATTATTACATGGTCCTATGATTTTTAAAATTATCGAACGTAATAATGTTACAAGCGATGATTGCTGAATGGGCGATTAAATTAAACTATGATTATGACTTTCAGAGCATTATTACAAAATCTGATGTGAAATCTGCTCATAGAATTTTTCAAAAATGGAAACATGTCCTTATCCCAAAGGAAATTCAGGAATGCTTGTCAAAATGTCATAAACCTATTAAAAAAAAATAATGGAGTCACCAACAACACCGTCTGCTTGTAACAGTACCCCCACAACAACCAACGATACATCAGTATCCACCAACACCAGTGTTGCATACACCAATACCAGTGCATGCACCAACACCAGTGATGCATGTACCAACACTAGTGATGAAGCATCCACCAACACCAATGATGCATCCACCAATACGAAAGATGCAATGCATCAGTGATGGATTCACCAACACCAATGATGCAACACCAATACCAAAGATACAATGCATCATTGATGCATCCACCAACACCAATGATGCATTCACCAATACCAAAGATGTAATGCATCATTGATGCATCCACCAACACCAATGATGCATCACCAATACCAAAGATACAATGCATCATTGATGCATTCACCAACACCAATGATGCATCCACCAATACCAAAGATGTAATGCATCAGTGATGGATTCACCAACACAAATGATGCATACACCAACACTAGTGATGAATCAACAACCATTTATAAATCGAAATAAAGAATTAGAAAACTAGAAAGTGAATTAAAAAATTTGAAAAATAAAAAAACAGAAAAAATTATTTAGAAAGAAATAATAAAAAAAAAATTAAAAACAGAAGCTGCATATTAACATTAACACCCAATAAGTTTCATTATATAGATCTGTTAACTTCACAGTATCCCTCTAAAACTATTCCATCATTAATAACCAACATATTTCAATTTTTAAATCCTTTGAACCAAAATGCCGATGACCTAGGGCAAAAAAAGACACTCTAATATTTTGGTCCGAATATCATAATTACTTGGTAGAGCACAAACCAAGTTAGGCACAAGGCCATTTTTACGAGCTCGATATACCTGGGCTTTTTAATTCAGTGTTACCATTCACCTAGTAAACGAGCCCTATCTGCCCGATGCAGCTAAAGTGACTGTAATGATTTTGACTGGGATTTGAACTCACGTAATACGATTCTTGAGCCCGGGTTTTTACCAATGATCCACCATTGCTTCCATTTTGGTCTAAATATGTTTCTCTAATAGAACAGTTCAGTTCAGAGTGAATAGTTATTAATTTTAAAGCAAAAGTATTTTCAAAGTCTGCAGTAATAGGAATGCCTGCTAAGTTGGGATTCATTTCTGATTTAACTATCATTGACTCTAAAAAGCTAATGATGCCACTTAACAGAAATAAATGAAGAGCATCAGTGAGTAGATAAATTTAAATAATTTCAAAGTTAAATTCATTTTTTTTTTGTTTTTTGTTGAGTTATAAATTTTTTGTTATGAAAAAAATGAAAAAAAAAAGGTTATTTTGAGTAAGTAAAAAAAAAAAAGAAAGATGTCTTTAATTCAAGTTATTTTCACTCTCATTTTCAATGTTCAAAATGTTTCATCCAATATGACTTTTTTGGCTCCTCCCTCCGCACCCGGTAACTATTAACCTTGAAAGTCTTCATTTCAAAATCAGTTCTCAGTTTGCAAACTTGACCCATTATTTACTCTATGGGGATAGACTGGCTGGTTTACTGACTTTTCAAAACCTAACGTTTCATCACTCGACTATTAATCCCAGAAATATAATCACCAGACTTTTATTCACATGGTTTTTTCATCACGTAAACACTTTATCATATCGAGAACTTTAATCATCTCAAAGAAAAAAATTACATTTATTTATGTATAATTATGCTTTTATTACATTAAATTTTTAGAACCTTTTATAAAGAATCATCATCCTAAAAGATTTCAAAAAATGGACATCTTTTTTAGAGAAGACATATTTGGTATAACACCATTCAAATGCTTTCAGAAATCTCCAAGTGATTAAAATTCTCGGAAAGATTAATCTTTTACGTGATGAAAAAAACATGTGATGAAAAGTCTAGTGATCAATATTCCATAATTAATAGTTGGGTAATGACACATTGAGTGATAAAAAGTCCATACACCAGACTGGCTACATTCTGTAAGCATCATCAGGTACTTATGTCAGTCTATATTAATCTTTTCGGTTGGGTTTTAACCTATTACCTCCAGATGTATATAACTTAAATGAGAGTAGAACTTTTTATAACTTGAATAAAGATAAGAATCAAGATAGTTATTGTTCTATTGTTTCAAACTTTAGTTTTTAGAATTTATGTTCTCTTTTGCTTAAAAAAAAATATCTTTAATTTTGTTTCTTATTTAATTAAATTATTTTTATTTTGTATAACTTTTGATTCTTTTAAACTCATTTAGTGACTAATTTCTTAATTACATTGAGGATAATGAAGCATATTGTATTCACACAATCAGTGATTACTCACACATCTACTACTTGAAAAATAAAGAAAAAATGCTTATGTTTAATTTCTAATAATACTTTATTATGTGGAATGTAGTTCTCATCTATATGTTTATTAAATTCACATTATAACATATTATCAAGCCTCATCCTAAGATTTAAAAAAAATTATGCTTTAATTTGGTAATAACATAAATTATTTAAAAAACAAATGAAAAAAGGTTACATTGGTATTTTTTATCCTCCTTTTGATCGTCTTTGTTTTAAATTGAATTATGAGACATTTTGTAAAGACTCATTAAGATAGATAAGTAAAGTAGATTTCCATGTCTTAATTTAATAATCAGGGAATAATTTCCAACAGTTTGATGAATTTAAAAAATCTTACAAATATTTTTTTGCCTACAGATCGCATTGTTTTCCTTGTGTTGAAAAAATAAAATAAAATTTCATTTACAATCTTTAAAATTTTAACATATTTTTGATGAATGTTTTCTCTATTATTGTTAATACTTTTAATAAAAAATAAAACAAAAATTATTATTACTTACGAAACAATTCTAGGCGTCAGTCCAGGGAAGAATTTATTCTTACTTGATGGATTATTTGAAAATTTAATTCCTTCATCCGAATAAAAAGATCGGTGAATTGTTTCGGCATTTCTTTGGGGTAAAAAGAAATTAAAATTATTTTATTTCTTGCTTGAATCATTGGGTTTATTTCTAAAGTTTTCTTTCTATAAAAAGTTAGAAAAGTTATTCATTTGAAAAAAACTTTTTTGGACAATGAGTATTAACTTTTTGACTTGCCACCACATATGAATCTAAGAAACTAAGAATTAGAATTCCAATTCCAAGAAATGCCATTGACTCTATTGGTAAATAATATTTATCAAAATGATTATTAAAAAAGTTAGATTTAATAATTATTTTGAATCCATGAATTTTTAAATTTTTTATTTTTGAAAAAATTACTAGTTTTGTATAACTTTTAACTTGACAACATTCAGGTAATTCAAATATGGAAAGGTGATTAAATTGTGTTATTTATAAAATGTTTTAGATACATACCCCTTTCCAATAGCGTTACAAAGTTTATTTGCAATTTTCATTCTGTTCAAATTCTTCTGACAGACATGTTTATAGTTTTGTTCGTGAAGAAAAAGAAAGAGATTTCCTTTCTGGATGACTGTAATTGAATATATTAAAAAAATATTCAAATAATTCAGAACAGATTAAAGTCTTATGGAAAAATATAAAAAAAATTAATAAGAATTCTAAAGTCATTTGAGTCCCTAAGCACAATATAATGTAATGTAAAATAAAAGTATGGACCATTAAGATGAAAGAGTTTCAAGTCAAATGGTTTCATTCATAAAATGGTTGTTGCAAAAACTAATAATTTGTGTAATTAAAAATAAACAGCGAAAAAGACTAATATAATATATGAATTCAAATTCCAGTCATTCTTTAAAATTTTTTCCCTGGGTGAAACCCTACTGAAACCTCTCTATTCCTTCTAGCTATAACTTGAATAGAGTAACTACTATTTGATTAATTATCTCTTTAGAAAAGAAATACATTTATTAAAAAAGAATATTTTCAGTATAAACAGACAAAAAATGGTTAATGTAGTTAAAAACCTAAACCAAACCTTGATAGAAGAAGAGTTTTTACATGTACGATGTGTCTTAAAGCATCTAATTTTTTCTAGACATACACACACTTTTTACCCTGTTTGTCTATTAGATGATTCATTGTTTTTTTGGTATTACCTTTGGCTAAGAACATCAACCATTATCAAATAAGATTTACACAATGTTATACTATTTATATACTTGCAGGTGCAAGTAAATACCCATTTAAAATTTTAAAAAAAAGTATCTAATAGTTTGTCAGATAATGCTGTGTTGGATCTCTGACACATTTTGCAGTCAACAAAACCTCAGGTTGAAGGGTTTGAGCTTCTTTGCCTTATATTCCTTCCAGCCATTTCAAAAATAATACTTTGAAACCAATCATTTTGAAGCTGTTCTCCATTGAGCAATTGTTTAGAAAGATATCTACCCAAAGTATATGATTGAGAATAATAATTTCTATAATGAATACACTAATTTGTTGAAGAACAACAGCATCTGGTATAACAGTTTTCCGTTAAGGTTATTCTTAGGCATAATTAATAAAACTTCTCTAATGAATTTAAACACTGATAGTACTTCACGATGATGTAAGTATGATGTAGTTATACAAACTCTGTTGTACTATAATAGATTTATTCAGTAAAATCTTGTATTGACAGAATAAACATGCTCATGTCATGACTCACAGGACTTCTATTAGTAGTTTATTAATAATACAATTGATAGCATCTTGTTTTGTCTCTTTACCTTTTACACCATCCTAATGTGTAACTTTTTTAGTTCACTATTAATAGAGATTGATAGTTATTATACAGATTAGTAAATATTTGTTAAATTTCATCAAAATATCAAGGTGGACTTTTTATAATGCAGTGATACATTACAGGCTATCATACCAATTTAACAATGAGAATTCGCAATTTCAACATTTAAATTCATAAAATTTAAATTCATGGTAAAATTTATTGACATAAAAATTAGGGAGTGAAATGGATTTACTTTCAAGATTAATTTTTTTTTTTTACTTACAACAATTGTATTCATCAGAAGAATCCTGGCAATCGGATACGCCATCACAACGTTTGCTTTTTGAAATGCATTTCTTATCAAGGCATTGGAATTGCTTACTTGTATAACATAGACCTGTAAATATATAGACAATTATATGGCTATGGAGAATATTATATTTTTAAAGTTAATTGCATAAAACAGAAATTATTATTAAGGAAGTTTTATCTTTAAAATGATGATATAAATTTGAAGAATTTGTCATTAAGTAAAAAAAATATTTATGTTTTTCTGAATCCTTGAGATGGAACTTGGTACTTTGTATATCAAATATTGTAACTATTGTTCTCATCTTGATAATTGTCATCCTTACAATATTTTGTCTGACGAAACCTTTGGTTTTCTTCAGATTAACTTTTTTGTGATGAAGTTAAGAAGAAGGGCACTGGACATTATGACATTTTAAAGCAGCAGTATATATTTTGGTATACAGTAACCTCCTGAACAGCCCAAGTAGGATTGTAGATACAATATTGGAATTAATAATAAAGAAAGCTTGGTATGAGTGTTAATAATAAATATAATTGAATAAATGTTTAGAGGTACAATTAATATTAATAATAAATATAACTGTATAAATGTTTAGAGGTACAATTAATATTAATAATAAATATAATTGAATAAATGTTTAGAGGTACAATTAATATTAATAATAAATACAATTGAATAAATGTTTAGAAGTACAAAATTCATATAAAGTTTTGAATATAAGAAATAAATTAAAACTCAAGGCCCTTTCGACCAACATCTTATCAGGAGAAAAATTGTTGGTAAGAAAAGAAAAGAACTGTAACGGCGAAAAAGAAGAAAACTGAAAAGACCAGTGGGGGGGGGAAACCACAACTACACAATGTAGGTGTATAATAAATATAATATTAGTTATAATAATAATAAAAAGTAATAAATAGATAATAATTGCAATATTAGTAAAAGTAGAATCTAAAAAAAAAATAGTAATATAATAGGCTTACGAATTAGGTTTATAAGCCCCCAAGGACCCAAGATGCAATGGATGAAGGTGTTGATTTTTGACAGTTTCAGATGAGGATTATTTGAAAATAAGAATTTCAATCTCACCCTAAAGCAATAATTATTAGGATTACATTTCATGACTTAACAGTAGAACTTAACAGACCAGGAGAACCATCAACCCCATAAATTGAATAATGTGTTAAGATCAAAATATTGTGAAAGCTCACAACATAAATATTAGAACTAATTACTAAAATTGGTGAAAGTCACTGTTCCAAATATTATAAAAGATAATCACTGTTAATGTCACAAAAGATATTAACATAATTTATTCTACATGCCATAAATGATATCACAAATTTTCTATAAATTATAAAAGACACTACTTCAATTTCATATATTATAAAACATATTACTACTACTCTATATTACAAATGATATTTCTTCAATTGTATACTTTTAAAAATTTATCACCACTGCCTTAAATATTCATGGAAAGCTGAGAATAAAGTGAGAAAAAAAAATAACAAAACAAAACAACTGGATCTATTCTTCATACTGCAATTTTGTTCATCTGTTCCTGATGAACAATCTTGTTCACCATTACAGAATAATTCCTTTTCTAAGCAGATTTGGGGTTGAGAAGGTTTTCCAATACTTTTTATTACTGGACAAGGAAGTTGAGATGAAGAACAATCTACAAAATCAAAACAAATTTCTATATATTATATATGCACAATATTCTATCTGTTAGGCAATACAGATAAGGACAATAGTCCCAAAATCCTAAATTGAAGAAATTAATCTTCTTTGGTTTTACTGTATGAAGAGATAAAAATAAACATAAATATTATTTGATAATTAGATTTATTGCATATTATCATTTGTTGCTTGTTTGAAAGATAAATTTATTGAATATGACTATTCTAAAACTTGTTTTACTAAAAAGTAACTTTGCCAAAAGTTAAACGAATTGGATTAAAATTTCTTTATCAATAAATGTGTGCAAGTTAATGCTTTAGTTAATATAGTGTTTATTTACCAAAGAAGATATCAATGAATTATCATGAATAAAACATTAAATAGTTTAAATATTAAATATAAAAATACTTTATATTTTTTTAAATTGCTAAGGTATTATTTAGATTACATTTCTTACTGTGGATGTAAGCCACAAAATATTTTGTGATGTTTCACTTAAGTGACACAAATTTTGGTGAGGTTATTCATGGTAAAGTGGAGTTTTCCCAGAAAATTTGTTCTAAAAATGTTTAACGTTTGTGAAAAATTTCAAGGCTTAGTTTTTGAGAAAAGAGCAAATGGACGAATGGACAAAGGTAAATTTTTAGGTCCACATCCATACTTTGTTAGAGGACCAAAAAGGATAAAATTAAAAGGTATGTCAAAAAGAATATTATATTTACTTGGTGAGCACCAACCCAAGTTTGGTACATGGCCATTTTTACATGCTCTTACCCGGGCTTTTTACATTCGGTGTTACTTTTCACCTTGATGAGCTGCTCTCTCAAGTTAACGAGCCCCATCTGGCCAAGGCTGCGAAAGTGAAAGTAATGGTTTTGACTGGGATTTGAACTTGCGTAATTCGATTCCAGAGCCCGAGCTTTTACCAATGCTCCACCGTCGCTCGAAAAAGAATATGATTAAATAAAAATGAATGTAACCAAACTTACTTGTATGAGAGCAATCAATATAAGGTTTCTTCTTACAAAGGCATTTGAAGCACTTTTCCCTCCCGCAAGAAGACATGGAATCTTCTTTGCCTTGACATCTTATTCGTCTAATATCAGTTACCAAGTGTTGATCTTCAACGTACTCGAGGGAAGTTGTAGTTTTTCCACTTGAAAAAATGTACATTTATATATGAAGTTGTTCTAAAAATATTCTTACATATCGTTCTACTTTATATTTAAAAATAAAAGATGTGTAACAAACTTAGAATTTAGAAAAATAATTATAATTCAATTAATAATAAATAATTTATATCCATTTCTTATTTTAGTATTGGTACTATAATGGAATCACAGATCTTCATCATTTCCTGTTAATTTTTACTTACTGATATCCTAGTTGATTGCATATGACTTTAGAATTCTTTTCAGGCCAATTACTTGATTCGCACACACTTTGCCATTTGTTTTTATAAAAATGTTCAGCAAAACCTTGCTGGAAATTTGTGCCTCCCACTAGTCGAACACTTTGGAATGATTCTAAGAAAGTAAAAAAGATTAACAAAAAAATTAAAAAATAGGACTAAATAAAAATTTAGAAATTCTGGTAACTTATTTGTAAGTGCATACCTGTAATAGGTTAAACCTGTGAATCAAAAGTAAAAACCTGAATTGTTAGTTATTTTATTCTATGATGTAATATCTCTTTGCACCATTTGATGCAAACTCAAATCATATGAATATAGGTTTCTATGTTTTAAGTTCTTAATTTTCATATATAAATGATTTATTGATAAATCTTGCTTCTGAATATATTAGAATGAGGTAAAAAGTTTTTTACAAAATAGGTTTGATGCTGCTTTTATATTAGATCGAGATAAAATAATTTTATTTCAAAACAAAATCTTATTTCTATTATTACATTAAAGGTAATATTCTTAATTTACAATTTGAAATGCCCCTAAAGAATTCTTATCTATAATTTCTATAAGTTTGAATGTTATTATGTATTATTATCTGAATAGACCAGAAATTGATCTAAAAATTAAATAATGAATTATTCTAAAAGAGTTCTATGAATATTATGATATAAAATTGGTTCAAAGATTTGTTTTGTTTGAGGAATAGGATAAACTGATCTATACCACAAGCATATTCATCATATCCATTTGGGCAGTCCTTTTCATGATTGCAGAACTTATGATGAGGAATGCATATGTTTTCTGGTTGACATCGTTTCCAGTTTTCTTTACAAACTAAACAAAACAAAACAAAATGTTTAGAATGATAGAAAAAATTAGATAAGAATATTAGTTCAGAATTATGAAGGGTTATAATATGAAACAAGATTAGACATAAGGTTGTTAACTTAAACAGATGTCTTCAACATTTTTGTTAAATTATTTTCATCATATTTTTTTAGTTTTGTTTTGTCTTCATAATTATAACAAGAAATTAATTTTGTTTTCATAATTATGAACAAATTGAATCTTTATCCTTAAATAATAGAAGTTTTACTTTGGTAAAGATATAAAATATAAAAGGTTTTGGATTCTTAATAACCATAACCATGTAATTATCACAAATAAACTAGAGGCAATGGTACTAATAAACAATGAATAGAGAAAATAATTTAATTAAAATAGTGTAAGTTCAAAATTTTGTTCAACATTAAAGAAAAAATAGAAATCAAAATATCTTGTAAGAGTAATGACTGTCTATCTAAATTCCAGAAGTAGGTAAAAAATAATACTATTCTACCTATCAATACAATGATTTTGTTTTTTTTTCCTTGTAAATTTCAACATCAGTCCAAGAACTACTATCCTAGAATCTCCCTCTCTCTCTCTCTGACTAATCCCTGATCTACCGGCAACCAAGGCTAACTAGTCAGTACCCTCTGAGATTCTGCACTCACAATACATATGTCTTACCAGTGGAGAGTTACTCACTCAAGGAACTTGCAATATGTAAAAATAAGAAAATAAAATCTTTCTTCAAAGGTTAATATTTGTATTCATGATTTCATTATTTTACCAAATTTTTCAAATTGCCCAACAAAAGCATCTAAACAAACCTAGAAAGTATTGCAGTCAAAATGTTGTGACGAAAATAAAAGTTCAGATAAATTGAGACAAATAAATACAACAGCTTCTTTATACCGAAAAGGTACTGTGTATGTACCTCTGAGTGTTGATCTTTTTACATTGAATTCTTATAATAAGTAAACATTTACAATGTACCAAGTATGACAAATATCCAATGCTGTACTTAGCCACTTAGCAGCCCCAACGCAGAATGCGCCTTGCAGCCCCTTTAGCCTAAAAAGGCAAGTTGCACCCTCTTAAAACACTGATATACTTACCAAACTCTGGACATGAGCCTTGTGTTGTAGAGATACTGTCCAAAGCAAATTTATCATCAGGATTCTTAGAAAAGACAGAAAATCGCAATTTATGTTGGCCTTCATCCAGCTGTAATTGGCCTTTTTGCCAAATTCCAATGTTAAGGGAAGGAATGTGTAATTTAAAGACGTTATTGTCATAAATTTCAAATTTCGAATGTCCAAGTGAAAAATAATAAAATGTAAGACATATTTTTTGGGTGAATTCTTTCTTTGGTGATTTAAGATGGATATAATCATATTGATTTGAATTGTCTGGTGACATGTAGTGACCTGGGTGAGAAAAGGTATAAAAAAATAATAATAAATGATTTGATTGAATATAGATTATATGGGAAGAAGGTAAAAAAAGGATAAAAATAGAATAAGAAGGGAAAGGAGGGAAGAAAATTTTAAAAAAAGAAGGAAAGTTCAATAAAAGAGAGATACATTAAAGAATTGGTTGAATAGTAAAAAATTAGTATTGGAAACAAATAAAGAAAGTGGTTAAACAGATGAAGAGAAATAAACAATGAATTAATGAAAGGGAAAAATATCAATGAAAAAAAAAAACAAAAAACAGCAGGAAAACAACTGTGACCAGTAGTTGCTGGTAAATTATGTTTTGGTGATAAAGTATAAATACTCAGAATTATAAAGATATTTTTATATTGCTGTTGTGGGGGCTATCTTCCCTTTCAATTACCAGACGATGGACTCGCCCAACGGGCATATAAACAGTCACCTACATCGCTACAACAAGAAGGCAGCGACGGGCTAACCGGATGTCTGTTGATTACACTATCACTAACTACTTCTGTATTACTAACTTACTCTGCTATAAACTCTCTATCTACCTATCACCTTG
>JAUZSX010290040.1:0-14310 GCA_034780655.1 Idiosepius hallami
AGAATAGTTTGCCAAAGACTGCAAAGGTTATATCTGTTAAACTTTGACCCCTTGGCTACCAAATTTACAGCAATTTCGATTGAAAAGCTTGTCCCATGTCAGAATACTCTTTGTTTGAAAAATAATATCATATTTACTTAGTCGAACACCGACCCAAGTTAGGCACAAGGCCATTTTTACGTGCTCTATATACTTGTTTTTTTTTAATTCAGTGTTACCTTTCACCTAGATGAGTTGCTCCCCCAAGTTAACAAGCCCCATCTGCCCGAGGTAGCTAAAGTTAAAGTAATGGTCTTGACTGGGATTTGAACTGGCGTAAGACGATTGAGCTTTTACCAATGCTCCACCATCGCTGTTTGAAATCTAATATGTTTAGATAGTAAATTATATGATTAGTTTGGTAGAGACAGAAAAGGTCAAATCTCTTGAAATTTGACCCCAATTTTGACCCCTTAGCTTCTTTTTTTTCATGTTCAGATCAAATGAAAAAGTTTGACCCAAGTCAAGTAACCTATGCTGCCTAAAAAAAGTTTATGTAGTGTTTTTAAATTTTTTTTTTTTTCATTATATTTTGATATGTGTATTTTCTTAAATCTAGGAAGTCAATAATGTGATTGAAGAAAGCAGTCAACAAGCTTTACAAAATCTTCCAAGGTAAATAAATCTTTTGAGAGAAAATATTTTCATATTTTAAAACAAAATTACATTGATGTAAAGGTATAAGGTTTTAAAGGTGGTATGATGTGTTGTTTATAATGTTTGGTAATATTACAAAATCAAAATTCCATTTTCAAATTAGCAGCTCTCTCCGTACCTGTCTTTGGTGGATCGTGGGTTCTTATGCTGTCTAGTGTTTTATTAATGTAAAGGTATAAGGTTTTAAAGGCGGTATGGTGTGTTGTTTATAATGTTTTAAATATCAAATATAAATTATACCTCGAGGCTCTTTTGACCAACATCTAATCAGGAGAAAATCGTTAGTAAAAAACTGTAACAGCGAAAAAGAAAAATGAAAAAGCCAGTGGAGGAGAAAATACACCACAACAAGACAATAAAAAGACAAGGGGTGGGGCATATGTAAAATTTGATTAATTGAGGGAGGGGTGCAATATAATTGAATTTACAACGCAACATTTAAATCCCCCAACAATTCGAGGGTTTTTATGAACTCCTTTTGCCGGCACAAGGAGAGGTTCCTAAAAGAAATAGATTCCAAGAACCTCAAATGATTCTTGGAATTTGCTCTATGAAGAACCGAAAACCACTCATTTTTAAATGACTTAGCACATGCTGGGTTTTCAACCAGGTGTTGGCAAATGGCAGAGTCCATCAAATTAAGCAATATTATTTATGCTTTTAATTGCCAATGTGCTGCTGGCTATGTGGGGCAACCCTCTTTGCATTTGGAAACGAGGATAAGTCAGAACGTGCCTTCAAAAATAAGATTTTCAAGAGTGGGCACTTCCCTTGTTCAGCTATGGACTCTATAATAGGATGTTCCAATCTCCACAATCATACCCCACACCAGTAAACCAAAAATAATGCACAGATAATTGATATATCAATAAATGACTGTAAAGGTTGATATGCGGTTAAACAAAACCTAATCTAAAATTATCAAAATTTTTTGACCTCAAGATGACCGGCACAGCAGAAGAACCAAAAAAAAAAACTACTACAGACAAGAAGTGATTGAGCCCCTGGTTTGAAAATGGGATTTTAATCCCGAAATATTACCAAATATAATAAAAAAACGCATCATACAGCCTTATAAACTTTGCAGTTTTGTACCTTAAGAGAGAGAGAGAGAGGGAGAGAGGGAGAGAGAGGTAGCGATGGTGGAGCATTGGTAAAAGCACAGGCTCTGGAATCGTATTATGCGAGTTCAAATCCCAGTCAAAACCATTGCATTAACTTTAGCTGATTCAGGCAGATGGGGCTCATTAACTTGGGAGAGCAAGTGAAGGGTGATACCAAATTTAAAAAGCCTTGGTAAGAGCACGTAAAAATGGCCTTGTGCCAAACTTGATTCGGTGATCACCGAATAAATATAATATATTTCATTTATATGCATACTTGTATATAAATACATAGGACAGCAAGATGGAGCATTGGTAAAAGCTCTTACTATGGAATCATATTACGCCTGTTCAAATCCCAATCAAAACCATTCTAACTACCTTTAGCTGCCTCGGCAGATGAGACTCATTAACTCGGTAGAGTATCTCATCTAGGTGAAGGGCAACACTGATTTCAAAAGTCCCAAAAAGTCCTCCAGTTTGAGGTTGAGCATTGGGTTAGGAACTCTTTCTCGTAAGATAAATATACTACGGAAACAGCAAAAAACAAATTTGCTGCACCACTAGGTGTAATAGTTCATGTATATATATATATATATATATATATATATATATAAGCAGCGAAGGTGGGGCATTGGTAAAAGCTTGGCCTCTGGAATTGTATTACACAAGTTCAGATCCCAGTTAAACCATTGCATTTAACTTTATTTTTGAAAAAAATCTGAAAAACATTCACAAATGAATTTGTTTATCACTGCAAATTTTTTTTTTAAAGATTTTTTAGAACTTTTTTTTTCTGGCTTGAGGCATTAAGAAAAGAATTAAAAGACATAAAATGGATTACACTTTCAATTTCTAATTCAAAATACTTCACTCCTTCAGCTTAACACTTTTGATCTAAGACCATTTTTTTAACTAATAGGTTGTCCCAAAAGTTTGTAAAAAACTTAACCAAAAACTGAAATTTTGCTCACCAAGTAAAAACAAAAACTATCAAAATTATAAAGTCTATTTACCAAGACTTTTCGAATAATATTATGCTGTCCCAAAAGTTCATAAAAGAATTGAAATTTTACTCCAAGTAATAACAAAAAACAACCAAAATTATTCAAACTCAAAATAAAGCCCATCATTTTCCAAGACTTTTCTCATTATATTAGGTTGTCCCAAAAGTTCATAAAAACTTTCAAATTTTATTCCTTGCCAAATAATAACAAAAAACAACCAAAATTATCCAAACTCAAAATAAAGACCATCATTTTTCAAGAATTTTCTGCCATCGATCTACAAGCTTTGACATCTTGTGAAAATGCCATTCAGCTGGCTTCAAATAAAAGAATACTTGATGAAAACTAAAGTCCAAACAATCAAAATAATACTCTTATTAAACCTTATCTAAAAAGAAAACAAAACAAAATAAGCTTAAAAATTATATTCCAAAGTTGATTGTTAAAAAAATCTTGTATTGTATATTAATTCAAAATAAATATCTGGCTGGAATGAAATAAATTCGCTGCCTGTGCACCGATTAGATATCTGAATGACCTTACGTCCACCTTTATATTTTACAAGTTACACCTTCTTATCACCACACAATTACACCATCTTTTATCTGCGGACAAGTTACACCTTCTTGTCGTTTTAGATCTGGTTTCCATATCTAAGTTACACCTATTTTGTTATTGTACAAATTGCACGTTTTTTGCTTATCAAACAACTTCTGTTTGTTTTGACGCTAAAAATTTGCATTATCTTGGGTCACCACATGTGTTGTATTTTTTTTTAAAATCATTATATGGGTTAAACCTTTATTAGAGGTCTTTATATAAGTTACATCTTTATTTAGTCACTATATAAGTTACATCTTTATTTGGTCTCTACATAAGTTACATCTTTTCTTGGTAACTAAATGTTACATATTTCCTTGGTAACAAAATACGTTACACCTTTATTTAGTCACTAAAAAAGTTACACCATTTCTTGGTTACTACATAAGCTACATCTTTTCTTAATAACCAAATACATTACATCTTTTCTTGGTAACTAAATATGTTACACCATTTCTTAGTCACTACATAAGTTACATTTTTATTTTTCTTGGTAATTAAATAAGTTACAGCTTTATTTAGTCACTAAATAAGTTACACTTTTATTTAGTGGATACACAAGTAACATTTTTTTTTGACTCACTACATATGGTTTACTGACTTTTCATCACTTGACTATTAATCACGCATATTTAATCACGTTTATTTCCATAATGCTACCTGCCCCACAGGTGTTGCCCTCTTTTGCTAATGTCAACATAACCAAACATAAATGGCAAATTGTTGTTTCAAATTTACATCTCATCTTCTTTTTCTCCTTTACGACATTGTAAAGGCCAAGGTCTTAGAATTCAGACTAACTTGAAAATCACTTGGAAATCTAAAGATGGTTTGCTTAACAACTGGGGAAGTCCATTTGGCCTAATGGGTAGGTAGTCAGACTTTGGAATCGTTGTACGTGAGTTTGAATCTCAGTCGTTCTATTTATGTTCATAATTGGGAAAATACCCTTGGGAAAGGTATGAAACCTCATATTCCCTCCAGCCATGGGTTGAATAGCAATCATTATGTTATTTAACCCTTTGAACCCCAACTTACCAAAATGACCGCCTTGTCACTTAGAGTCGTTCTATAAGATGATCATATAAGTGTCGACATACCGGCATGTCTTCTTTTACCTTGGGTCGTTTGGGCCGATATATCGGCCCTTTAGGATTCAAAGGGTTAGAAAAAAAATATTAGTGCATACAATGATTGTTTTTGGCATTAAATGACCTAAAAAGGTTGATATACCATAAAACAAAACAAGTGAACAAAGAATGGAATGTTGTACAGTCTGCTTAACAACTAATTGTTCTAGAAATTTCTTTGTTTTTGCTCTGTATTATGTTCATTTTTTTTTTGTTTTCATATTTCACTGACATTTACAAAACTCATTCTGGGTTTTGACAAAAAAAGATAAAAGTCTATTATTTAAACAAACAGAAAAAAAACCTTCAGTTTATTCTTATATATATATATAAACATACACATATATATTATATTTACTTGTTGAGCACCAACTCAAGTTTGGCACAAGGCCATTTTTACGTGCTCTTACACGAGCTTTTTAAATTCGGTGTTACACTTCACCTAGATGAGCTGCTGCTCTCCCAAGCTAGCGAGCCTCATCTGCCCGAGGCAGCTAAACGTGAATGCAATGGTTTTGACTGAGATTTGAACTCGCGTACTACGATTACAGAACCCGAGCTTTTACCAATGCTTGCTCCACCATATATGTATTGTATTATAAATTAAATGAATTCAAGTAATTGCTGGGCTTTTTTATTTACATCAACTAAAGACTGTGTAATCAACTATATATTTGAGTAAGTTTAAACTTTGCATTTCGTAATAGGTCTTTTGTTTTTCTTAAGTATATCAAATGAATTCAAGTAATTGTTTTAATGATTTTTTTCACATCATTGTTACTAGGTCATTATTAGGGCTGTGACAAGAATATTCATTTTATGTAAGCATATTCTTTACATACAGAATATTCTTTTATCAAAAAGCATATTCTTTTTAAAAAAAGAATATTCACTTAACAAAAAGCACATTTTTTTCAAAAAAGATTATTCTTTTTACAAAAAGCATATTCTTGTTTGTTAAAAGAATATGCTTTTAACAGAAAACATATTCATTAAAAAAAGAATATTCCCGAGAAATAATAACATATTCTTTTTTAAAAACAATATTCCCTAGAAAAAAAGCATATTTTAAAGCATATTCTTGAAGAATATTTCCAGCATATTTTAAAAAGAATATTGTCACAGCCCTAGTGATTACCTTAAAAACAATCCAGGATACAGATACAGAACAGATACTACAACTTGATCCTTCGGCCAAAGTGTAGAAACATATTCTTAAGCATATTCTTGAAGAATATGTCCAGCCCAGCACATTAAAAGAATATAAAGCATATTTTTAAAAAAATATTGTCACGGCCCTACTTATCATCATCATCGACGGTCACTCGTGTTCGAGTATGACTGTCCTCCGTTTTGGTCCCTGTGGATCCTTTCGGGAGGACGCCTGTGCGTGATGTCTTTTAACGTGGGGAGACTGATATACCTGCAGTCACCACACGGACCCTTGGCATAGGAGGACCTGGTTCCAATGGCATGGAGAGAACCATGACGACTGGAGGCCACCCTCTGTTGCAGCCTTTGTCCGTCTTCAGTGCCGTTGTGTCACTGTTGATATCATCCGCCACATCCGTCGTTGAGTTCTTGCACTATTTAACCCATAGCTGGAGGGAAGGTTTGGCTTTATACCTTTCCCAAAGGTATTAGTCAACATGTGAACGTAGACGGAACAACTTTGATTCGAACCCGTGTAGTACGGTTCTGAAGTCCGATTGTCTATCTACTGAGCCACGCCGACCGCCAATGGGGGTGCTTACCAAGTAAATATCATACTTATTTTAGAATATTTTGTATTTTTATGAATTAATATAATATATAGTCATATCGAATAATAATAATCAACATTGAAGAAATGAAGTTCTTCAAAAGATTTTTTATTAAGAACTTATTTTATATATATATTATTGATTGATTCTTAACAAAACACATACTTAAAACATCTGTTTACCATTGGGAATAACTTGGTCTTTGCTCTACATCAGAAGCCTTTTTTTATTCAAAACAAGCAACGTCAAGCCTGGTTAGTAGTTAGATGGGTGACCATTTCAGAATACCATATACTGTATCTTTTGCCAGAGCAGGAAATATTCAGGTTAGTACCTGAGGGTGTCGTTAAATCCTCTGGGTAGATGCATCTTTAATCTTTGGTTAGACAGGCATGTATTAATGGTGTCACAATAAAAACACCTGCAACCTCGTCAGGCTCCAAACAGTATCGGCCCCTGCTGTTTCTTTGGATAAGCAAGTGGTGTGGGTAGAGGGAAGCAAGCTGCATTGACGACAGCCTGCTTTCTATATCACATAGAGCAAAAAATTAACTATCTATGGATGGCTGTTGAACCCATGGTCAGTCATAACTGACAGAGACCTTCTTCTCCATCCAAATGAACTTCTTTTCATAGAACTCATTTTCTTCGTTTGGCACATTTTAGTCACTTAAACAAAAGAAAAAGACCAAGCAGTCTTAAGAACATTCAATGTTCTTGCACAATTCTGCTTGTCAGGAATTTTTAATTTAACATCATCATCCTCATCAACCATTACACCCAGTGGTGCATTGGGCAGTAACAAATTTCCTTCACACTGAAGTAGAAGTTTTCTCTATTTTTGTTTCTGTAGCATACTTGTTTTTTACAAGAAAGAGCTGTTAGCCCTATGCTCAACCCCCAACCTGGATGACCCTTTTTAGGCTTTTGTAATCAGCATTGCTCTTCACCAAGATGAGATACTCTCCCGAGTTAACGAGCCCTATTTGCCTGACGTAACTAAAGGTAGATGGAATGGTTTTGACTGATATTTGATATCCCGTAATATCATTCCATAGTTTGAGCTTTTACCAATACTCCACCCGCTACCTGACTGGGATTTGAACTTGCATAATATGATTTGATAGTCCGAGGTTTTACCAATGCTCCCTCGCTGTCTGACTGGCATTTGAACCTGCATAATATGATTCTATAGTTTGAGCTTTTACCAATGCTCCAGCTTGCCACCAATAATTCAAGATCATTAGAGAAAAAAGAAAGATCTAAAAAGATTATTTCATGCAACCAACCTTTTACTTGAAGCCAACCAACATCTTTCAGATTGTGGAATGATTTGATTAAACCCTGGAAAGAATAAAAAGAAATGAAATAAATTAAAAAAAAAGATATTTAGCCTTGACCAAATTTAATAAAACCTTATAAAACGAGATTTTTCTTCAGGCTAAAGCTCTCTCTCATGGCACCATGTTCCACCCTGTTTTGCAGTCAGCCACCCTTGATGATGACTAGTAAGGACCTCCGTGCTTCCACCTTGGCTCCCAACTCACTTGAACAGTGTTTTTAGGTGTAGTATCTGTTGCAAAACAGATTGAGACAGACCCTCTGAATTTTGGAACCATTATTTAAATTCAAGCTCAAATTCCACTTCTGTTTGTTATTTTTGGTTTCAGCCAATACCCATGGAAAAGGTATGAACACTTTAATAATGTCCGGCTCTTGTTTACAAGTAGCCACAGTGGAAAAGTTCTACAGGCTTGGATTCTGGATTTGTATTATAGGAGTTCAAATCTCAGTAGAATCATAATGTTTCATGATGTCCTTAACGTCATAGATGCCTAATTATTAACATGAAGGGTTTTTGCCTAAAAATTTAGTACAAGATTACAGAAAACAGAGTAATATTTGTTATGCTTTTTGGTTGTTGTTTGAAAGATAATAAAGAATACAAATAATAACCTTTAAAAGGAATAATTTTATTTTACTTGTATATTAAGGATCATCATGTGTTGAGTAAAACTGTTTGCTGACAGTTCACACATGTTAATATATATTTAAAATATATTTATGAATATATATCTAACATATTTATAATATATATTTAAAACATATTTAATATATTTGGGCAGCAACGGTGGAGCATTGGTAGAAGCTTGGGCTCTGAGATCGTATTACGCAAGTTCAAATCAAAGTCAACCCATTACAATCACCTTTAGCTGCCTCGGGCAGATGGGGCTCGTGAACTCGGGAGAGCAGCTCATCTAGGTGAAGAGTAACAATGAATGTAAAAAGCCCGGGTAAGAGCACGTAAAAATGGCCTTGTGCCAAACTTGGGTTGGTGCTCACCAAGTAAATATAATATATTTACTTGGCCGAGCAGCAGACTAAGTTACCATAGGGCATCTTTACGTGCTTATTATATCCCCGGGCTTTTTTAAACCAGTGTTGCCCTTGATCTAGACCAGTTAATATCCTGAGTTAACGAGTCCCATCTGCCAGAGGCAACTAAAATTAAATGCAATGGTTTTGACTTGGATTTGAACTCGTATAATACGATTCCAGAGCCGGGGCTTTTACCGATGCTTCATCCACGTTGACCGCTGCTGTTGTTGTTGACCAATAAGACCTCCCCTCGGCAGTTTGGGATTGCATAAGTCTTCTTGTTGTTATAGAGTATTTCGCAATCCCAGAGTATTCTGAGACCCTCAATCCTCACCCTAGGGGGTAACTCTAATCAAGGACGTTTTATTTTAGCTCGTATGGTTGGTCATTGAGAGGGAGTTGGAGAGAGTGTGAATGCCTTTCAGTTGGAATCTTCAATGAATTTGAATGTTTCTTTAGTTTAGAGTTCAATGAGTTGTTTTTTTTTTGTTTAAGTCAAGAATTTCATATGAATGTTAATCCCTTGGACCCTAAGGGGCCGATATATCGGCCTTAGTAGCGGAAAGGCAAAAATAGACACACTAACATTTCGAGCCGAATACGTTTTTTGATAAAACAGCTTTGAGTGACTACTTGGTAATATTACTAAGTCAGGGTCCAAAGGTGAGGTTGAAACATCGTTGAGTGAGTGTCTTCTTTGCTTTAAGTCTCCAGGGCCGATATATATGGTTTCTTTAGGGTTCAAAAGGTTAAAAGAAAACTGAAAAGTTAATATTATAGAAAAAAAGCGAATTCTTTAATTTTATTAACCCAGTCTTCGTAACCTTTTGTTATAAATAGTATATTCAAGATGGAGTCGATTATAGGCACTGTTTTTACCAAAAATATTCCGACAAAAAAAGCAAATCAATAAAGGAACAAATAGAGGAAGGAAGGAAGGAAGGAAGGAAGGATGGAAGGAAGGAAGGAAGGAAAATAAAGCAAGGAAGGAGAAAACGATGAAATAAAAAATACATGTAACAAGAAAGGAAAGGATACGTATTTTTGTGTGAAACAATTATCTAAGAGAATCAATTGAGACAATTTTCACAAAGAGAGTAAGTTATAGGTCGTGTTGTCATTGGAAAAAAAACCCTTTTGAACCTTTGGACCCTGACTTGGAAAAATGATCACTTAGAGTCGGTCTATTAGCAGACCATATCAGGGCCAAAATATCGTTGTGTATTTTTTTTTGCCTTGTACCGCCAGGGCCGATATATCCACCCTTAAGGGACAAAAGGGTTAATCTCCTGCAAAAGCTGTGAGCATAATTCTTTAAAAGCAAACTATGAATAAAATCCTTAGAATTTCTAAAGAATTTTTACGGATCAAAATTTTGTTGCATTGAATTGTTTCAATCTTAATTCGAACATTGGACGCTGAAATTTGTCCTTCTTCTGGGCACATTTATTATTATTAATACTATTTTTGTCCATTAGGTCTTGTTATATATATTAAATATATATTTGTATTGATGAGATATAGCGAATAGTAGTTATTTAACGAGCTGTTTACAAAAGAAAGACGTTTTGCAAAAGGCATTGTTTTCGGAATTAAATTATCATAAAGGTGTATATGACTTTAAAAAACACCAGCAACTACTTTATATGATATTTACTTGGTGAGCACCCCCAAGTTTGGCACAAGGCCATCTTTACGTGCTCTTACCCGGGATTTATATATTCGGTGTTACCCTTCACCTAGATGAGCTGTTCTCCCGAGCTAACGAGCCCCATCTGCCCAAGGCTGCTAAAGTGGAAAGGTTTGAATCCAAGTTGTTCCATTTATGTTAATAGGTTGACTAATACTCTTAGGAAAGGTATGAATCCCTATCTTCCCTTAGATAGTGCAACTTGTGTTATAAAAAAAAATATGTGTGTAATGAAATCAAAAATAATTGTTCTTGGCATTAAAATGACCTCAAAAGGGTTGATATGCCATTAAAAACAAAAAAAAACAAACAATATTTCTAGGTTGAATTGATTATCATGAACAATTAGCTTTCTTTATTGTATATTCATTCATATTGTATCGTGAGGTGCATAGTGTAACAATTGGTTTTCTCAAAAGGAGTAGCAGGGGCACCGCTTGAAGTTTTTTTTATTTGCCCTAGTACAGTATCTGGTATTCTTAAATGGTCACCCATCTAACTAGTAACCAGAGTTGATGTTGCTTAACTTTGGTCATCTAATGGGAACCAGTGTCTCCTACGCGACTTTACCATCCAAGCGTGCAGTTTTGTTATTTGCCCTAGTACAGTACCTGATATTCTTAAATGGTTACCCATCTAACTAGTAAACATGCTCCACATTGCTTAACTTTGGTGCTCTAACAGGAACCAGTGTCTCAAACGAGACTTGACTGTACTGTTACTGTAAGATAAATTTTTACAGATCATCAGTGATTTTAAACTTTTTAGAAATTTTTCTCAGTTGAAGCATTTGTCAGTAACAAATGTTCCAGTTCTTGGTTTTTATTGAAAAGGAATGGATATCTCAAGTGGCTGGTTGCAGTTTTTATGAATTTATGATTAGTTAAGTATTAAATTTTCTTCAGTATTTTTATTTTTGAGATGAGGCTTCATAATCAGGGTATTAACTTTATTGCAGATTTTTGTTTTTATCTTGGTATTCTATGTTTTTCTCTCTACCTTTTGGCCAAAGTTGGATCTATTGGTGATATAAATCCAATTATTTGTTTTTCTAAATCAAGTCTGTACTGAATTTACAATTGAATTTTTATTTTTGAGATGAGGCTTCATAATCAGAGTATTAACTTAATTTTACACTATTGTCTTCATCTTGGTAGTTTATGATGTTTTTCTCTCTATGTTTCGGCCAAAGTTGTATATTTTGGTGATATAAATCTTAATATTTGTTCTTCATAGGTCTGTACTGAATTTTCATTTGTATTTTCATTTTTGTGATGAGGCTTCATAATCTTAGAATAAACTTTATTGTGGACTTGGTACCTGATGGTGTTTTTCTCACTATGTTTCATTTTTTGACCAAATAAATCCATGGCCAGATTAGGTAGGAACTGAAACAGCTATCTTCTGACAATGCTCACCTGGAAACATAGAGGCTCCAACACTGCTATCTGCTGCATCACAGGCTCCAAAGGATAACCAAAATTTCAATTTTTAATGTTATAAATCAAATAAATTGTTGTTCTTAGGTCCATACTGAATTTTCAATTGTATTTTTGTTTTTGAGATAAGGCTTCATAATGTGACTTCTTCACTTCATCAACCATTATACCCAGTGTGTTGTTCCCCAACCTGGAAGACCTTTTTTGGGCTTTTGAAATCAGTGTTGCTCTTCACCTAGATGAGATACTCTTTGAACAACCCCCATCTTCCCAAGGCAGCTAAAGGTTGATAGAATAGTTTTGACTAGGATTTGAACTCATGTAAAACGATTCCATAGTCCAAGCTTCTACCAATGTTCCAACTCGCTGACTTGACCTGGATTTAAACTCGTGTAATATGATTCCATAGTCCATGCTTTTACCAATGTTCCAGCAATGTGGAGCCTGTTCGGTACTAAGATGGGTGACCACTTAGAAATATCAGCTACTATACTGTTCCTCCAGGTTGGTCGTTAGAATAGAGCTAATAACCCAATTCTGTAAAAAAAAAAAAGTGACAGAAACCACAATAACGACAGATGTTGTCATTGCAGCCCTATGTTCTCTAGTGGAATCAAAAAGGCTTAAATATATGCATTATAAAGTTAGCTTTCATTGAACAAAAAGAGCAAGTATTCACTTTATTATATAATACAAATTGTGTATTATATAATACAACTTGTGTCTCTATAATCTATTGTGCATTATCAATGTCTGTTTGTAGACTGTCAGCCATCTTTTATCAGATCTACTCTATGTCTTCCTTTTAAGCTGCTTAAAACAGGTTTTCATGCAAACATTATTAAGCAATCTTTACTTGCATAATGCTCCTCTTTTTCTTTTCCAGTACGGACTTTTCTCACATATACCAAGATATGATCATGGTACAGTTTGAAGTTGATTTACAGCTGCTCAAAGAATGCTTTTTATCAACCACAACTTCAACCTTTTCATTATAAAAAGTGATCATAAAAATAATCCAATCTTTATTTTTTATTAAATTATGTATATTGATTGATATTTTGGTTGGTTGGTTTATTTAACCAGGATTTTGATTCCCATTACATCATTCAATGCTGAAAACTTGTTTAAAAATGCTCTACCAAGTTTACTTGTTTTACAGTTTTTGCTTGTTTATATTTTGTTATTGTTCTTTCTTTAAAAATGAATTTAGTGGAGAAAATCATTAGATTGATTGGTTTATTTATTTATTTAACCAGCAGATCGACTTAACAAGCATAGCGACCTCCATTAGGTCATTCAATGGTGAAAACTGTTTTAAAATGCTCTACTGAGTTTACTTGGATAACACAATATAGACAACCAAACCCATAGCTGGAGGGAATATGGGAATTTCTATCTTTTCCAATGCTATTAGCCCAAATTTGAACGGAACAAACTTTTGTTGTAAGATTGCAAAATCTGACTGCTTATAGACTGCTTCAAGTGGATATTGTCTCATTTTCTGTTTGATTTGACAAATGTGACAGTCATGGGGGAAATTGAGTTATAACTAACCAAAATTTTATTGTAGTCTTACTCAGGACATTCTATATCCTTAATTTCTCTAATTAACTCAGTTTTCATCATTCATTTAGGTTTTTATATATTCCTTGTCATGAGATGCAGCTAACTAATGAATTTGATTCTATTGTCAATTAACTTTTACAACTTTTTAATACCCCTTAATCATTAACTAAACAACTTGATTCTATTGTCAATTAATTTTTACATTTTTTTAATAACCCTTAATCATTAACTAATAAATTCGATTCTATTCTCAATTAACTTTTATAACTTTTTATTAACCCTTTATCATAAACTGGTGAACTGAATTCTATTCTCAATTAACTTTTACAACTTTTTAATACCCCTTAATCATTAACTAAAAAACTTTATTCTATTGTCAATTAATTTTTACATTTTTTTTAATAACCCTTAATCATTAACTAATAAATTCGATTCTATTCTCAATTAACTTTTATAACTTTTTAATAAGCCTTAATCCATCAAATTTTCCAGCAAAAAACTCATTATCTCTCAAATGCAACGCAGCCATTCCAAAAACAAAACTCCAATCTATTTATAAATATAGACTATTTAAAACAAAAATAATTTTCATTAAGTAAAATAAAACTGTTGATTTGCTACAGTGTCAAAAAATATTCTGGTTTCATTTTTTTTTTTTTAAGTTGATTGATGAGATTTAAACAAAAATTGAAATCCCCAAAGAATTCAGTGGGGTTAAACAAAAACTATAAGAACAGTAGAAATTAAAGTTTTATCCATTACGCGGAATGATATTTGATTCTTTGTAAATTCAGGAAAAATGAATTAGCATTCTGAGTGTTGTATCAAATTCATAATTAGTTCATGGGCAGCGACGATGGAGCATTGGTAGAAGCTCGGGCTGTGAGATCATGTTACGCGAGTTCAAATCCTAGTCAAAACCATTACTTTCACT
>JAUZSX010290050.1:0-14310 GCA_034780655.1 Idiosepius hallami
TCCAAGGGAGATAACTTTTAACAGCTATAAATAATAATTTAAATCATAACAACCTCTGTCTAACAATTAAAAAAATCTCAAGCACTTTGTCACGTCATTACCTTTTTTAGATCAGAGAAAAAGAAAAAATTATTACGGAGAGACAGAATTATTGATGAAAAAAAAAAAAAGAAAGATAAAAACTCATGTCACATTTAAGCATCTTTATTTGGAGAAAAAAAAGGAAAAAAATGACTTATGGAACTTTGAACAATATCAAGATTATTTGGTTTGGATTTTAATGGCATATCAACCTTTTCAATTTCATGATGCACAGAATCATCCTCTTTGAAGGATTTCAATTAAAATTTTCTTTATTGATTTTATCTTTGTTTTCAATAACATCAAAAATAAGACAACTACAATACTACTACTACTAATAATAATAATAAAAAGAAGAAAAAAGTAATATGAAAACAATATATATATATATATATATACATGAGGAGGAGGAGGGCTTGTAGTCACTGATTGCAAATTATACAGATATACTGGAGTTCCAAGAGACTTATTGTCACTCTGCCTTCAGGAATCACAACCATGCATAGGCAAAAATGGAAAACTCTGCTTATGCCAGGTTTGCAAAGTGGGGACAGAGAGGTGAAAACCCAAGGAGATCTTGCACCATACAGTGTTTGCGAGGAACTTGCTTGATATCAGAGGAGACCTGTCACTATGACTCCTATGAAAACCACTGGTTACTAGGTGTGCAAGCACCTGGTAATTGATGTGAGGTCCAATAAAAATAATAAAACAGGAGACTTATAGTAATATAGCCTTCCAAAGGCACCATCAAGGGTTGACAGAATCGAGATTCTGCTGATCTGGAGTGTGGGAGCTGGAAATAGTAGGGTGAATGGCAGAGAAGTAGCACCATACAGTCTTTAGGTTGTAATTGAGTGGATTCTACCAGAGAATCACAAGTCGACTTGTCACTCTGGCTCAAGTGATAACCATTGGTCATGAACAGTATGCAAATGCTGCATGTGACTAGTGGAAGAAGCAAATAACAATGACTTTAGTAATAGCCACTGGTTATTGGGTGCACAAGCACCTGGTGATTGCTGTGAGATTCCATGATAATAATAATAATAAAAATACTAACAATAATAATAGTAATTAAATTAATAATCTGAGAAATAAAGATACAGAAAAATTTTACTTTTTAAGAATTCTAGGAGTATTTTTCGGACAATTGTGCTCATCTTTATTTTCATCTTTATTTTTTATTCTTCACGACGTTTCGACCCGGTGGACCTTCGGTCTTCATCGGGTGTAAATAAGTTCATGTTTGCTAACTTTTGTTTTTCTAATGTTTATGTTGCTAGGATTTTGTTTTTGTATTAATTTAAGTTAAGTTCTCTACGCATGTTAATGTTTTTCTCGTATATTCCATTTTTTTTTTTAACAATGGATATTTTTTTCTTTCTTAGCATCTCACTCTTGTAAATCTTCTCTAACGTGATGTAATGTAATTGTCTGAAAAAATAGAATTATTAATCATATCTCATCTCAAGGATTATGAAAAACAATTTTATTTTATACAATGCAAAAAAAAACAACAAAATAAACTAGGAGTTAGTGGAAGAAATTTGATTGATTTGAATTTTTTAAAGAAATTTTACGAAAATCATTTCAAAGAGGTAAGGATTTTGAATTCGAAAAATATAACACTCAATATTTCAACGTTTTTTACTCTTCAAAATGTCATTAACATAGCAAATACTGTCAAGTCAAATTTCAATGAATAACTTTATATTAATTTAACCCTTTTGACCCTAAAGGGCCAATATATTCGCCTTAGTAACCAAAGGCAAAAAAGACATGCTAATATTTCGACCCTAATATGTTTTTTTTAATAGAACATCTTTGAGTGACTACTTGGTAATATTGCTAAGTCAGGGTCCAAAAGTGGAGGGTTGAATATCGTTGTGTGGGTGTGTCTTCTTTTGCCTTAAACCCCCAGGGCCGATCTATCGGTTCCTCAGGGTTTAAAAGGGTTAATTATTCTAAATAACTTATAGACAAATATTAAAGATTGTTTAGGGACTAAAACATCAAATATTGCTCAGACATTAAAAAAAAACAAAAAAACAGATCAGACATTGCTTAAACAATTGAAAAAAAAAACAAATATTTTTTCCAAACTCTTTAACAAAATATCTAATATCCTTCAGATAATAGATAACCATCAAACAATAATCAATCGCTGAATAAGGTACCTGAAAACATAATTGATTTAGTTTTAATGGTTAGGAAATATCAGGTATTATTTGGGCAGTGGGTAAAGTATGAAAACATCAAATATTGTTGAGACAATTGTACGAAATAACTTCTTTTTTCTGATAATAAAATGGCGAAATTTTAGAAAAAAAATAAAATTCAAGACAATTGAATTCCTTCTAGACTTTTTACTCCTTTATTTTGAAGCATTGAATTAAAAAATGAACAATTTTAAAGGTAATTTATATATATATATATATATAAATATATATCTAAGGAATACAATTATCAAAATTTTGGTGTAATATTGGATTATTATTCTTTTTATTTTTCTATTATCTCTTTGAATATCTAATTTTATAGAGTATCATTAGTATATATAATATATATATATATATGTTTGTGTGTGTGTGTGTGTGTGTGTGAAAGAGCGAGTGTATGTGTGAGTGAGTGAGTGTGTTTTGTTTGCTTTTAACAGCTTATCAATCTTTCCATGTCATTTAATGCCAAGAACAACCATTTTTGAAAAATATTTTTTTTGTATACACATATTTTTTTAATAACCCAGTTTGCCCTATTTAATACAAATGTAGAGGGAATGTGGAGATTCATACCTTTCCTGGGGATATTAGTCCAAATGCGAACGTAGACAATATGACTGGGATTCGCACTCACATGTTACAATTCCAAAGTCAACCTATCTATACACTTCCCTTAATCACAATGACCCTTTTTACAGGCCTGAGCGAAGTGTCTTTTTAGGACCAATACTTTATAGGAAAGTCCTGGTTAATAATAATAATAATAATATCCATTGCCCAAAATGGATCTTCCTGTGTCTGTGTGTTTATATATTTATCTGATTATTTGTGTGTAGAGGTTTATGTGAATGCCATGTGTATTATAGTACAAAGTATTGAGGCTACTTTTTAACTTTAAAATTCAGTAAAAACAAAGAAATAAAATATACGAGAAAATCATCAAAGTATTAAAATTCAAGTTTTCAAATTGTCAGAACTTTTTTTTTTAATTGGGATTTAATTATAATAAAAAAAAGTTTGTTTTTTTTTCTGATTAAAAAATGTGGAAAATGATTGATAAGAAGATTGATTTTATATTTACATCCGATTCTGAATGAATTTTGATTCAGAAGAAGTTAATGTATGAATTAATAATTTTTGAAAAACCAGACCTTCCATATAAATAGAATTTAAAAGAAATAAAAAATTAGACAATATTTTAGAAAAATGGTAATCTCAAATATTTAAATTCTAGTTTGTGCATATATAACTACTTTAATATACTTTTACTTATAACACTATTCAATTCATCTATAACAATCAACCATTATTGCATTTATTTCAATACACATAGTTACACATCATTAGATTTATAATCAGACAAACATAAATAATATTCACACAATACCAAACTCATTTTTTTGTAATACATCTTGATATGAATTATATTTTCATATTTTTACCTCTTATTATTAAATTCATAACAATTCATTCAAATTATAATTTTTATTCAAAGTTATGAATCCAAAATTAACAAAACTGTTGAATTCATAAAACCTTTCACTTAAACACCAAAAACTTTCAAGTCATAAATCATGTTAAATATTCCAATTGGAACTGATCATAACTGATCACACATGATTAGATTTTAAATTCCTATTACATACTCTTACTGCCAAGATTTCATTCAAATCGTATTTTAGAATTGAATTTTATCATTTTTCAACATGGCATCTAAACTTGTTTTAATCTAGTTTTCTAATGCAATTCATTTTAAAGCTGCTTTTACTTTTTTAACAGTGTTGTGCTTAGCACCATTGTAGAACCCGCACCCTCAGAATGTCTTGCAGTCTCTGGACCACCCACTACCAAACATACTGGACCTACAATAAATAGTAATTTAAACAAAATAACATACTCCCGTAGGAACACAGATATTTCATGATCATCTCCCCCCCCTCAAAAAAAAAGCAAGAATCGCAGCATTTTGGGTTTTTTTTTAGTTATATATAATGAACTTTTTGGTATTTCCTAACCTTCTTACAGCCATTTTAGTGCGTTTTTTGCTTTCAATCTTCAACTAGTTTTTAAAGGAGTTTTCCAAAAATTTAAATCAAAATTTGTATATATAATCCTTAGAAAATGTTAACTGACTATTTTCCTCATTTTGATTATTAATATTTCGCACAATATTTCCAACATAAAGCCTTCCTTCCTTCCATTCATCCTCATTGAATTTTGAAATAAACATAAAAATCACTTAAGAATTCAAAAACTATGTCAAATCAAAATTCAAAGGCATTATAGACTCTTTATAGAAATTAGAGTTTGAATCTCTGATTTATAATAGAGCATATTCTTCTATTCATCACTTTATCATTATTATTACAATTATTATTATTACTTCAACTACTTCTGACTGTTCATCATAGTCATAGTTGATTATCAGATCAAACAGATATGTTTTTTTTTGTATTTGATACTTTTGTTAGAAATCTTTTTCTGATAAAAATGTCATTAATAGAAAAATAGTTACAGTATTTAACACAGAGCTAGAAGGAATAAAAAAGAAAATTCATACTTTGTTCATGGGTATTAGTTCGAAAGTATAACCTACAGATCAGAACAGATGATTCCAAGTGCAAAAAAAGTGTTGAATTATGGGAACCTGGCCAGTTCTTAAATTTGTAAAAAAACATTGAGTTACGACTGCATTACGGTCATGTCATGCATTCATTAAAAACAGACGAAGATTTTTGGAATCAAGAATTGACTTGAATGTCATGATCACGTCATGCATGTGTGGAGAAAAGACAAAGCAGGCCAGAATTGCTGGACAAAATTGGACAAAGGAAGGAAGGAAGGAAGGAAGGAGGGAAGGAAGCCATCCAGAAAGATTTTGAAAGATGGCAGTGTATTTGAATTGCTTTCTTAGAGCTTATATTATTAACAAAAACGAAAAACAAATATATCTACCCCCACCAATCAACCTCAGGGCCAGATATTTGTTTTAACATAACAAAATCCATCAAAATAAAAAAAAAATCAGATCGTCTTTACTTCCTGTAACTCTTTAGAAAATGAAATCACAATAGTTATTTAAAAAATATCCTGTTTATGTGTAAGGCACTTCAGAAAATGAAACCACAATAGTTATTTTAAAAAAAATGATTCAGACCATTCAAATTTGCATATATATGGTACAGTCTTTCTATTTAATAGGCTTCCTTAACTACCTTAGAGAAAAGCATTAGAAATGAATTTAGTATAAAAAAAGGCATTAACTGCTTTCTATATAATAGACTTCTTCATTTACTTCAGTGACAAGTTCCCCACACATTGGCAATATTTCTAGTCTATCATAAAATTTTAAAGATTAATAAAACTAAATAGACAAAAAAAATTAGTTATGCCTTTTTTCCTTCAATAATTTCAGGAAAATAATTCTTTGTTAAATGCTTCAAACTTTTCATTTTAACAACAGGAAAACAATCTTAAGAAAAAACTGATGTAATATTATCAGAACATCTACTGAATTCATAGATTAGAAATCAATAAATAACAAATAAATTGATGGATCTAATGAATACGAACTTTAGATGTTTTCAGGCAAATCTAACTTTAACCAAAATATTGCTAATTCATTAAATGTTAATTAATATTAAATGATCATTGCAAAATTTACTTGAGTTGTACGAAAAATAATGATGTAAAAATTGATAACAATATACATTTCTTCCAAGACAGACAGCAAGTCTCAATTCTAAGATCAGCAAAAGATGAATTGAGACTAAAGATATTAACTGAAATGCTGAGGAAATTACGAAAAGATCAAGATAAGGAAAATAGTTCAGAAAAATAATGATTTACTTCTTCTCAATTATTACCGTCTTCCTGAGTCATATTTTGTTATCCCAACGACGGTAATATTGCTTTCGCCAACCACAAGGTTGCCAAAGTCTTTCAACCCACTGGCTAGAGAATCCATTTTGTCATCTTCAAAATTGAACGACAGGCCAAAATCATCATCGACACGGTGAGGCAGGTCAAGTGGTTCGATCAGGGATTCTTTGGCCATGTTGTACACATTGAACATATACTGGATATCCTTCTCATCTTTGGCTGTTTCCAGAATCTTGATTTGACTCAACATATTTTCTTCTTTCTCCTTGATATGGTTCAGGTTATGTTGCAGATCCGAGCGCTTCTTTTCCACCTCCCGCTCAGACATATTCAGCAGCATCATCTCACGCTCCTTTATCATCTCCCGTATAAGCTGGAAAGTCTTTTTGATTCCAGATGACACCTGCTGCTCCATCTGACGCACTTCTTCTAACCGTTTGGACACCTCCATTCGCTTGTCCTTAAATTGCTGGCGATGGGACTCCATCTCACTGATCGAACTGTCGATAACCGGGGTGTACTTTTTAAGGGCCTCATCCATGCTCATAACGATGTGACCATTCTTTTCTTTGTGATCGAGTACAGTGCAATCACAACAGACAGCTGTCACACACTGCTCACAAAAGAAATTTAAGGGCTGAAGCTGGTGTTTGGCGCAATAGGCTATATCTGTAATGCCTGTCTCTTGGACAAACCTAAGAAGTTCCAAAATGGTGTTATCATTTGGCAAGCGTCTTAAATCATCCTCTGAGGCAATGATGCTGTCTCGGCAAGTGGGACACTGGATTTTAACAGCCCTAGGCATTCCCCTGAAGGCGGACGTCAGCGATTGGCGGTATTCGCCTTCCACTCGAAACATCTCCAGGAAGCAATGTAGGCAAAATGTATGTTGGCATGGCAACGTCTTTGGGCACCTGCTTGTTTCATTAAAGACATCACGACAAATTATGCAACGTAAGAAAGCATCTTGGAAATGTTCTTCATCAAACACAAGGTTGCGTTTACGCAGAGTTTTAGGCACAACTTCTTTCTTCTTTTCCACTTCGTTTATGTCTTCTGAAAGAAACAAAATAATAAAAAAAAAAAACAGAAAATTAAATAACTAAAAAAATTAAATAAATAAAAATCATATTTTTAGAAAAAAATGATTTAAGTAGAAAATAATGATTTTATAAATGAAATAAAAAATAAATAAAATTGTCAAATAAAATATTTTATTGAAAAAAGAAAAAGTCTTCCAAGAGTAGAAGAGAAAAAACGTTCGAATTGATTTCATCATCATCATCATTATCATCATCATAATGATCTTATTTGAGTTGAAATTGTTGTTGTTGTTATTATTTTGGTTTGTTGTATGGCATATCAACCAATTTAGGTCATTTAATGCCGAGAACAATCATTTTTTTGATAAATGTTCTTTTTGACCACACATAATTTTTTTTAATAAGAGAGGCAGTCGATGTGGCCCAGTGAATAGGCAATCAGACTCCGGAACTGTTGTACACGGGTTTGAATCCAAGTTGTTCAGTCTACGTTGACATGTCGACTAATACCCTTGGGAAAGGCATGAATCCCATCTTCCCTCCAGCTATGGATTAAATAGTCCAACTTGTGTTATTAAAAAAAAACTATGTGTGAATAAAAATAACGTTTATCAAAAGTAATTGTTCTCAGCATTAAAATGACCTAAAAAGGTTGATATGCCATTAAACAAAAAACAAACAAACCAAAATAGCACAAGATACACTATTTAATCCATACCTGGAGGGAATGTGGGGATTCATACCTAAAGCAAAAGTATTAGTCCAAATTTGAATGCAACCAGAACAACTGGAATTCAAACTTGCATCTTATGATTCTAAAGTCCAAGTTCCTATCCACTGTCCCAAGTAGTCTTCCTTCATTATAATGTACTTTTGTTTTCACAATCCATCCAAGCACAAAATCAAGTTAGGCACAAGGCCAGTTTAATGTGTTCTAATGGTAAATTGACCAATTACAGGCTTTGACATCCTTTTTCAAGGATTCAGACACCTCTCCCCGTTTTAAATTGGAAGATGTTGACTGGTGGGAAAACCCTCTGAGTGTGCACAAAAATTATAAATTAGAATCCAATGAAAATAACACAAGCGATAAAAAAAGATTTCAAAACTAATTAAATTTAACTTAATACATATGTGGGGGGGTTAAGGTAATCAACTACCGCAAGTACTGCAAGTAAATAATTAGTGTTAGTATTGCAGGGGTGACACGAGTTGTCTACCTTAAAACAGTCAAAAACAAACAGTATTTATTTGCCCTTAGGTAATGTTGTGGTCTCGTTTAAGGGGTTATGATTATATTGTGAAAGAGACCCAGAATCCAGTTAAGTTAATACCTACATTCCTACCAAGCTACATGTGGCACGCTACTTTATTTTTTGTTACATTTTTTCAATAATAAATAATCTTTACAAATACTTGGATTTTAATTTCTGAACTTTTACTGAAGGTACTGCTTCAATTAGGATTTGAAATCTGACCTCACCTAGCTGAAGCTGATTGTGTAACAGATAGAGCTTTTATGACACCTCTTCTTTTAAGCTGCCAGTTTAGGATATTACTATTAAGTAGACTCAGCTACAGCACAAATCTTTTGAACCCAGTAAAGAGACCAGTTTGAGTTTGGCCATCGAAGAGCAAACATCTAAACAAGTAGCAAAGTCTCTACCCTCTGACCACATGCCTTCTGAGAACAACCTCGAACAATGAACCCAACGACATACGCGACATAACTTACCACAAAATCAAATAGCAACACTACAACACTCAGCAGCATTCCCCCCCCCACATCACACGTGCTGTTGCTATAATTGTTTAAATCATCTGACATTTTGCATTTGCTAATGTATAAATGGATTCAAGAACTTTAACTCTTCTTTATCCTCAATAGTTGTAGAACTCTTTAGTGACAGAGTCCATTTTCTAATGGTATAAAATCAGAAGGTCTGTCTCTTCCAACCTCTCCTTGACTATGGCTATTTGTGCTTAATAAAACTTCTGTATCTTAAGCAAATGTGTGTTGTTTTCTCCCCAGGACATCCAACAAGGATTAATAGAATTATTCAAGTTTAAATCTTAATCAATAATTGATTTCAGTTTAGAATTGTTATAGATGTATTTATTTGAATTTATTTGTTGTGGGAAAATTTTCATTCTTCGTAATTACTAATTGAAGCGAAACTGAAAAGGCAAGTTACAGCCAGATGGGTCCAAATCCCAATTGTTAATTTATGTTCACATTTGCACTAATACCCTTGAGAAAGGAATGAATCTCCCATATTTCCTCTAATAATAATATATGTTATTTGAAAAACTATATGTGGACAAAAAGGAAAATTGATTAAAAAGATTAATGATTGTTATCAGCATTAAATGACCTAAAAAAGATTGATATGCCGTAAAACAAAAACAAACAAACAAACAACAGTCAGTCAATTAAGACAATACTGAAATACCTCAGTTGTTTTATTTCAATCATTGAGCCTTGGAAGAAAGGAAAAAGTTATAGAAATGAGAAGATAAGACATTCTGTGGCGATTATTTCGCTGACCAGAAGAGGGTAAGAAAAGGCAGTCGAGTGTTGCAACAAAATTAGCAATATTGCTGCTTATAAGACAGCTTTTCTTGTAACAGTAACAAGAACTAACAAAGCAGGGTGACCAGCCTCTCGACCAACCGACGCACAAACAGCACCAACAGAGGCGACTGACTGACTCGTTAACTAACCGGCAGCAGCAAGGTAACTTCCGCTGACCAGTAAAGAGGCTGGTATTTTATATACCCCAACTCTCGTCTGGAACGAGACTACAATGCTTTTCTTTCCTGCCCCCCCGACACTCTCTTTGTAGGTCAAATCAATTTCCACAATTCATAAGTCAATGGGGTGGCTGACTGACTGACTGACTGACTGACTGGCTGGGTGGAGTCATTTGTTGTATCACTCACTCAAAAAATGAATGCCAAAACTTCATATTGTAATTAGACTTATGAATTGGTGGATTCTGGGACTCTTTCACCATATAATCATAACCCCTTAAACGAGACCACAACATTACCTAAGGGCAAATAAATACTGTTTGTTTTTGACTGTTTTAAGGTAGACAACTCGTGTCACCCCTGCAATACTAACACTAATTATTTACTTGCAGTACTTGCGGTAGTTGATTACCTTAACCCCCCCACATATGTATTAATTTCTAATCACATAATAAAACAATGAAAACTTCCTTCGGTAGAAAAATAAATCTTATAATTTTCCCCTTTTTCTTCATTCACTTTTCTTCCTTCATTCAACTCTTCCCCCTTTCAATTCTCCCCTCTTCGAATTCTCCCCTCTTCGAATTCTCCCCCCTTCCCACTTCTACCCTTATTGCATTTCTCCCCTTTCATAATTCTCCCCTTTTCCCATTCTTCCCTCTTCAAATTCTCTCCTTTTTTCCCCCAATTCTCCACATTTCTCAATTCTCCCCTTTTCCCAATTTTCCCCTCATGCAATTCTCCATTTTTCCTAATTCTCCCCAATTCTCTCCTCTTCAACTTCTCCTCTTTTCCCTTTTTCCCAATTCTACCCTTTTGGGAAGAGGGGAGAATTGGAAGAGGGGAGAATTGGGAAAAGGGGAGAATTGGAAGTTGATGTATTAATTAATGTAAAGATGAATGCAGCCAGCCTCATTTGCATATTCTACAGACAAACTTTTTAAAAAGTTGATGGATTCATAGTTTTTATTATCCTTAAACCATCTGAGGTTTTGATTATTTATTTTGGTATCTGACTGTTTGTTTTGGTTGTCTGTATAAAATTCCTGAAAACTGTAAAAATCAGAACTATATTGAATTTCAGAAAAACTTTGGGAATAAACCTATAAATAAATGACAAGGTCATAACATTGACTGAAATCATCGTTAGATCCAGAACATTTTTTGAGATTTTAAAATCTAATCCATTGGTCATTTGTTGGTCAGTTTTTTCTACAGTTTTCCACAGATATAACAAATAGAGTAACACATCAATCAAGGCTAATTTTGTGTGCATCTTATCCAGAACCAAAATGTGATAACATCTTTTTGAATTGATCTGTGGAAGTCTCATAATAGACAAAAACATACCAATATTAATGGAGATATGCCCTCTCTAAATGCTATATAAATATATTTCATTATAAAAGCTATTTATTATTGTAAAAACATTTTATAGACCAAAAACATACCAATATTAATGGAGATATGCCCTCTCCAAGTGCTATATATATATTTCATTATAAAAGCTATTCATTATTGTAAAAACATTCTATACAAAACCTCTAACTTCATTATTGCATTAAATTTACTAACCTTGAGAAAGTTGTAAACCCCCTATTTCCTTAAGCTATGAGTCAAATAGTGAAATGTGTATCATTCAAAGATTGTGCTGATAAAAAAATGAGGTTTCTCAAAAGTGCTTATTTTCGGTATTAAATGACTGAAAAAAGTTGATGTGCTATGAAAAAAACAAAAACAAAAATGTTTAGAGGTGAAAATAAAAAATGCAGCTTTGTGCCAGAGTTGAGTCTTGCCTTCATTCATAGACAATCTGATTGTATGCAGACTAATGTGAGGAGAGCAGTAAGCTAAGTACATAGGTTAACCTATCCACTTATTAACCTAGAATAATTAAGAGGCAAGAGATAAACCCCGTTCACAAAGTAACAATTGAACTTCATCAAACAGTGTTGATCATTTAGACAGCAATTTCAATGATTATCCGTCCGTCATACAAGAAGGTCGGACGGACAATAATCTAAACAAAGGAAGGTTAAAAGATCCTGCCCACAGAAATTGACAAGTCCTTCACAGCAATTTCAAGAAAAAAACACAAGTGAGGCAGGTGGAAAAACAAAACAAAAAAAAAACAAACATTTTCTAATTTTTTTCATTCATGTTTCCATTTAAATAAGTCTAAGATTAACAACAAAATATGTTTTTTTTTTTAATCTTTTTATTCTACTTATGCTGATTTTTCTCTAATTCCATAAATTGACTAACCAACAACCAGTAGCAGACAGTGCCTCAGGAAACCACAGACAATCTACATGTGCTGCCAGCAGGTATCTTAGCCAACAATAGGACTCCAGTGATGTAGACAAAGTTATAATTTTTTAAATTTAATGTTTTTGATTTAATACTCCAACAAAACAACCCATATACAAATATCCCAATGGTGACCCCAACAAAAAGAACAATATTATAATATTGACCTTGAATTTAATATTTTTCATTGATTATTTTTCAATATTATAATATTTTTCAATATTATAATATTGACCTTGAATTTAATATTTTTCATTGATTATTTTTCAATATTATAATATTGAGCTTGAACTTAATACTTTTCATTGATTATTTTTCAATATTATAATATTTTTCAAGATTATAATATTTTTCAATATTATAATATTTTTCAATATTATAATATTGACCTTGAACTTAATATTTTTCCTTTAATACCCCATCAAAACAACCCATATACAAATATCACACTGTTGACCCCAACAAAACAATATTATAATATTGACCTAAAAATATGAATTTTATAACAGTGACTTTTAAGTAAAAATATTACAAATTCATAATTGGTAACTCCATAATTAATTGACCAAAGAAATTGAACAATTTAAATATCTGAAAAGAAGAAAAAACAACCAACATTAAATGAGAATCTTGTAAAAATTTTTTAAAAATCGATTCAATTTTGATCAAATTTCAAGGCACAAATCCCAGTCTTTGTTGAAAGTGGAAAATGCATCAAACTTACTTTGTATCAAACTTGATAAGAGAAAACACTTAGTATCTCCGGCAATTCTCTACATCCACACCCTTGGGTGCCAATATATATAAATACTTTCACATATACAATTATCTTTTTATTTATTTATATTTATTTTTTATACGTATTTATTTAATTAAAAATAATCTTTTTTACCATAGAATCTATAATTGTACACTCTACATTCAGTAAAAAAACTTTTAAATACTAACTTATAATATAAAAATATGTTTTTAAATTGGTAAGAAATAAATTAGCAATGTGAAAATAATTAATTTTTTAAAGATTCATATACAAAGTGGTCAACTAAAACTGCTAAGCAAAGTGTACAGAATGCAACTAATGAATGCATCATTCTTTTTAATAATATATTAACATTATACATCAAATATTTCTACAATTAGATAATAATATAGAACACATATTTTGCAATGCTTAAAAACTATTTAAAACTAATCATAGTTCATTAAAAGATGATGATCAAGTTTGATTGGGTTGTACATTATTAGGTTTTATATTTTGTTATAGTATTAAAAAAGATTTAATAAACCAGTGTTATTTAATAAAAGTATAATCTATTTAAATCTACTAAACCTTAAATTTTATGCCATAGAATTATCCATATAATATCTCTTTTATCTCAATGGATTAAGGTTCTGCAACAATTTGCTAGCATAAGACTTACTTGCATATTCCCCAATATTCGAAGAATTCTTCATCTTTTGGTCTTAAAAACTCTTTAATGCCTTCAAGCTGTTTGGAATTATAGAAATTGCTTTATTACAGATGAAGAGTAAAAAACATTAGTGAGAAAAAAGAAGAGTGAAATAACATGGATTTAGTGGTTTATGCACTGGTTCCATATTAGCCGAGCATTTCACCAATAGTTTTCAAGCTCTTTTTCAGACATTTTTGAGCTCTCACCAACTGGAAAATGTTCTTTGTTTTCTTAAAGAATGTCCAATTAGTTTTTACTTGACAAAAAGTGATTTTAATTCCAGGCAAAGAATGACAATAACACCACTTAAGGATTGAAGTCACAAGTGGCAAAAGCTGTTTTCAAATTAGTCATTAACAAGTTAATAATCTCTGTGAAGTCTGCAGAATTAAATAAAATAGAAAACCGAAAATACAATTTGAATTGAAGAGTTAAGCAAATTAGAAAAGAATTCGATTATCAAAAAAGCTTTTCAATCAAACCTTATTTTATTAGATTTTACAAATGAAAAAGAAATTAGATTATCAGAAACATTCCATTTACAATCTGCATCTATCTTTATAA